>JANSLQ010000157.1:0-52812 GCA_029298765.1 Ophiostoma sp. 15807 | reverse complement strand
TCGGCCTCAACGTCGGCACCGACAAGCCACTCCCACATGAGTATGCCGATGCCCACGATGTCCATGTCGGGCATGGGCCTGCCGAATGGCATGGGCAGCGGAAGAGTGAGGCGGCGAAGGAGTGACGAGGGGGTGTCGTGATGCTAGAGAGCACGAGAGGCGGCGGGAAAGTAAGGTGCGGGCGCGGGAGGGAAGGAGCGATGCACTGGAAGGGAGAAGGAAGAAGGAGCGATGGGAAAAATTCAAGGCGGCAGAATTTTGGGGTTGGCGAAGGAGCAGCCTGGAGAAGGCGCACTGTACGCAATGGCAGAACAGGGCAGTGGGTGCTGACTCTTGCTTCAAGGACTGCAAGCACACTACGTAAGCTTCCAGCTAAGACACAGTGTGCAGGCCGTCCGGGATAGTGGAGAACACGGAGGACATGATACAGGAAACCAGGCCGCAAGGAGGGACAGTGTGGGATTGGAGAAGGAAAGCACGGAGATGAGGGGAGGGTGGGGCGATTCAGTGTGTCGTAGGGCGATGGGCAGCGGGATGCTGGGCAGCCAGTCGTCTGGTTGGGGGACGGTCACCACACCTGCCGCCGGAGATCTGAAAATACAGGCGGTGTCGGTCGGAGAAAGACTGGCATGCATATATCTTATCTTGAGATATCTGACGATACGTATGTTACCACCATCGCACTGTGGGAGGCAGGGAGGCTAGGTAGGCTCAATAATACAAGATATCGTATGAGAAAGCAGGATAACCGTGGAAGTGTAGATAAAGATGGACGGACGAAGCTCGCACGATGCAAGTAATTCGCATGCTCAACTGCGGCGAGAAATGCACGAATGACGGCGCAATCCACGGAGGACATAGAGTAAATACCACGGTACCAAGGGATGCATGCTGAATGATTACGAGCAGAAAGGTGAGATGATAAGAAGACCTGGTGGAATGCGCGGTGGGTTGCAGTCACGCACGTCGCACGGCCTGAGATTGATGATCGACAGCAGTGCGTGCTACGGCGGCGGTAAGGCCGGCTGCATCAATAAAGAAAACCCCCCAAAACAATATGGGTGCCGCAGCAATGGCTGCTGTGTGTGGCCAGTATGCAGAATCGAAATCTTCGACGGCTGTGGCGATAGTCGAGCGTGCCTCGTGCAGAGCCGTGGGCGGCACCGCGACATCACGGCCAGACGCGAAAAGCTTCATCAAAGGCGACGGGGCAGCTACATAAGAGTGTAAGATATAACCGGGACCCAGCCCCGGCTCCCTAGACTTATCAAACACGACCAGCATATACCCATAAGATACACGTGCTGACAGTGCTGTATGCAATACCAATAGGGTGATAGCACGGAGTAAATAATCCCACGATGCCCCGTTCCTATGCAGCCTCGACACCCAACCCTACAGCCAGACTCCCGAGTCACATCAAGACCACAATATAAGCATTCTTGATACTGCGTCTCGTACTACTCGTACTGACTCTTTCACCACCTCGCTCGACTCGCTCGACTCGCTCCTCCACCATCTACCATCCACCATCCACCATCCACCATCCACCATCCATAATCCACCCTCCACTCCACACCAGCCTAAGCAGCAAACGGCATGGCAGGGCCGATCCCTCTCGGCACTTGTCTGTCCACGCCTTCGCTCATTCGCTGTTTCGGTCTTCAGTCAGTCCTGTAATTACCGCATTCTATCACATGCATGGCGCCATCCCCGCCCATTCGTCCTCCTCCCTGTCCAGCCTGCGTCTGCCTTTGTCGTACTCCGTACGCTGTATTCCGTGATTACGACGTATGCCTTTTAAGCATAAGCATAGACTCACTGGCCCAACCGGACGGCAGGGAGACGGCAGTGCCAGCTCGATTTGTCTTGGTCTAGTGGCGCGCCGGAAAATAAGCCTTTTTATCTTTCGGAGTATTTGCTCTTCTGCATGGAACAACTACGAATGGCCACTCGGTATGTTCGGCGCCCATAACACGGCCGTCTTTTATGTATCTCAGGATAAGATATGCCTATTCAAGTATTCATAAACCCCTTCCCCTCCGTCTGCCCTCGTGCCTTAGTAGCTTGATGTTCGGGACTTTGGCTTGCGAGTCTGCCGTCGCGGCAGCCACTGGAAACGAACGCACAGCAGACTGGCATCACGGCTAGAAGACGGCCGGTCGTCCAGATGTCCTGTGCCAGTCGGATGTGCATCCCTCTCTAGGCTTGTCTAGCTTATCTATTGTGTCCCCTAAACCCAGAGGCACGCGCAATGTGTAGATTACTTATATCTCTATTCCTTGCTTGCTACTACCTCGTGCCAACGCACAGCTGCCCATCTCCACGCCGGGTATTCAAGCAATGCCGGCTGTGCCAATGCGTCGTCTCGCATTTACCTCTCGGCAGCACTTCCAGTATCCTCGACAGCATCCGCACGGTTCCAGGTTGCCTTTTCCAACTGCTCTACTGCCGCTGCTAGCTCCAGTATCCGTGTGCGCGCCCGCAAAGTCTCAGCTTCCTGCTGCTTCCATATTTGTATCAGCACCTGGCGTACAAACCCTGGCATCTGTGTCTTGCCCGGTACTCGGTAGTCGTAGAACGACACGTCCTCATGAAACCGAGCCGCAATGCGCCGGTGGTTGTGTGACAGCACCATGCCATCAAGCAGCAACGACGTCGCCTTGGGACTCGCATCGGGCGACACCCGTAGTTTGTGATACACCGAGATTGAGTCGGGATATGTCATGGGCTGCATACGTGCTTGTGTTAGTGAGGTTTGACTTGATGACATCATATAGTATGATCACAAGATGCGCGAGGGTGCTGCTTCACACCGGCCAGACGAGACGTACAAACTTGAATTCTGTCGTCAGGCTTTTCAGGATCAACCCAACAGTCTTCGGCTGCATCAGCTCAAGCCACTGCTTGCCGCGGCGTGGATCAACATGCGTTGCAAAGTGCGTCACCCAGTTGACTCGCGATGACTCTGCATAGCGCGTGTAGACGACGTTGTTCACATGGGCCTATCCACCCGTTAGTATCACAGTTGTGTTTACATACACCCCGCACGCTCACGTCCAGCTCGTGTGGTGTCACCCAGGGAGTACCTACAAAAGAGTCCATCTCTCCCCAGACAACCTTCTGGTCTTCGAGGCCACGCCGTCCGCCGGTAAGAAAACCCTCACTGCCAGCTGTGAGCTGGCGCCACTCAGTAGCCAGTGCGCGCAGAACAACACCCGCATCGGATACCTGTGCCGGAGAGCAGCCAAATATAATGCATTTTCCAATGCGTGAACGCATGTCGGCTAACCATCGCGGCAATGGGGGAGGGGGCAGGGAAGACACTGTCGTGGCAGAGCTCACTGACCGTGCCGGTGACAGACTGATGCATGCCGCCTTCTGCACTGGCCTTGCCAATGCCATACGGCTGGTGCAGCGAGAAGCCGCGCGTGAGAGAAGCGGCCCTGACTTGGGCATTTTGGGGTCGTGAGGTAGCAATGGCCGGGCAAGATAGAAGAGGCTTGATTGCTTGGATGGCGCGGCTTGAGATGACTGACGCTTGGATGCTTTGCCCTGTCTAGCGTTGACAGCCCACACAACGTCTACTTTTGCCAGTATTGAAGTTGTCGTGGGTAGACAGTTGGATATATAGGTGCCTTGATACTGGCTAGTCCCTAGTTCATCCAGCATCCGCGTCATAAAGTCCGCCGTGTCTTGCCCGCTGGTGTCATCGTGAGGGGCTTCCCCATGAAGCGGGCCGCTTTGAGATTTAGTGGATATATAGTGCAAATATCTAATACTAAGCGTAAAACGCTAAAGACACTCGCTCAACTTTGTTTTACCTCTCACATCGCCTTGATGCACGTTTTAGCCGCGGGCTCTCTACGTCTTAACAACCGAGGCGTGCTCACATTATCACGCTAGTGCCTGAGAATGGCATACTAGATATAATCAAGATACAGCTGCATATCGGCTCTCATTGCCACAGCCTTGCCGCAGTCTCACCCAGCCTGCTGTATAGCCATGCCGCCACCAGTCAACCCCGAGCTGCGGAGGCAGGTCATCAATATATACAAGGGCGAGTGTCTCTTTGATACCATGACGAGCTCCGAAGCTGCGCTAATACGAAACGAACTCCAGAGTTGCTCAACCTCGGAAAAGACTACCCCCAAGGCCAGGACTACTTCCGACGCCGGCTTCATGCCGCCTTTTCCGCCAATGCTGGGCTGAGAGACGACGAGGCCATCAAGAAAGGCATCGCCCGTGCACAGTTTGTTCAAAAAGGCATGTAGCTGCATAAAGATGACGCTCTAGTTCAGCCGACACCATTTACTAACGTAACATAGAGATTGAGGCTTTGTAAGTGTAGGCGAGCTTGGCGAGAGTTGACAGCCTACGCCCATACAATATACATACAGTGACTGACTGAGATAGATACTACTTGAAGCGGTACCGCACACTGCGCAAGAGATACGATGGCGCGTAGACCGAGAGCAGCGCAGATGGGCGGCAGCACTGCAGGCACGGCGAAATACATGGCATGTTGAACAGGATGGGGCTTCTTAGTACCTAGCCATCTAGGCTTGATGTATCTATTTGTATTTATAAACGAACAACGAGTGTGAGATATGCTGGCTAAAGGGTATAAGTGCTAGCAGGGTAAACAAGATGGAAGCATCAGCAGTAAACAGACAGCAGGTTGGAGACGAGACGAGAGACAAAGCAGAGAGACAGATCAGAGAGACAGATCAGAGAGACAGCCTCACACTCATCGCTTCTCAGCCCACCATGCTCCCACTTCCAAACACTCGCCCCAAAACGTGCCGTTTTCCTTCATCAGGTTGTTCATCATTTTGCCGGACCAGCCGTCCCATTCATCCTGGCTCTTGCCGCTCACTTCGCGCAGTACTGGCTCTAGGCTCTGGATCATCTGCAGCACGGTCAGAAGCGCCGTCCGCCGCAGTGCGCTCTGTGCCGCTGTCAACTTCTTCTTGCCCTGCTCCTCGTCTATGCCTGCTGCACTGCTAGCGCCTCCTCCCGGGCCCATGGTCTTGGACTTGCCCTTGGACTCGACATACGTTTTGCCGTCCTTGGTCACCACACCGCCGACACCCTCGCGCTCCCAGCGCATTTCCGACAGTGGCACTGCCAGTCGTCGCATAGACGCATTTTTCAGCGAATCCACCTCTTGCAGGAAGAAAGCGCTGGCTAGAGCACAGGGCGCGAATGGGATGGACCGCGTCTCGAATGCCTTGACAAGCCATCCGTTGTACTCCATGATAAACTGATTTTGTGGTGACGATAGCGGCGTCTTGGGCGTGATCACGTACGCTCCTGCGCTAGCAGCACTGTCGTACTCATCCTCTTCGCCATTTGCCACAGAACCTGGCGTGACCGGGAAGTGTGGCCGCAGAAGCCGAATTGCATGATCCGAGTCCCATACCTCGAGCGTGCCGCCGGGCTGCAATAGGCGAATACATTCGTCAAGCATAAGCTGGAACGAGTCAGACCGCACCGTGAGTGATGTGTCTTTCAAAATGATGAGATCAAACTCTTCTTGCTCCAAGGGCCATGGGTAGCGGCGTACGTCGTGCTGTAAAAATCGCCAGTTCATGCTGTCGCTTTCCGCATCTCCGTCTGCATCTGCTTCGGCGCCTGCGCTGGCGTCCTCCTCCGTGCTTGATCCAGACATGGTGCTGGATCTACCCGTGTTGCTGCTTTTGCGGCTGCGGTTTAATCCTAGGCTCATCGGCGCAATATCGATGCCGGTGAACGAGATACCTTTATGGCCCTGCCGTGCGTAGTACTGGTTACACATGATGCTCCAGAATGCTGAGCCGCATGCGACCTCGAGAACACGCTTCGGGGGCTTGTTTGCGAAATTTGGCGAGCACACCGGGCCGCCAAACAGCTGGAAGAGAAGCAGCGAGCGCAATGACTGGCGGTGTTGCTCGGGCATGTCTACTGGTAGCGGGTACGGTAGAGACTGGTCAGATAGGTATGTGCGACCGTTGCGGACCATGTACGGCTTGGACTTGGCCTGGTCCGAGCCTGTCGAGAGCAGCGACGGCGATGAGCCTTCATCCCCCGACCCCGGGCCACCTGCCGCTCCCGAACCACTGGTGCCACTGCTGGCACGTAGCTCGTTTGCTATGATGGCCTTGGAAGACAGTGCCAGGGCTCCCGTCATGGCAGACATGGCGGGGGTGTTCTTGGTTGGTGTGTTTGGTTTGGCTGTGTGCTTTGAAAAGAGAGACGTGTGGACCGGCACCGCCGACACATAGTTGGGCTGATGCTGATGCTGGTGGTACTTTTGTTGGTGGGTTTGCTGGTGATAGGAAAGACTTGCTTTGCTCTGTTGTCTGTCGTTTAGATGGTGATGTAGTCTTTGAGTGTAAAGCTCTGGGCCATGCTCGTGGTGGTACTCGCTGCCGTGACGTTTGTGAGTCTGGCTGTGTCCTGGATTGCGTAACAGATCGTCTTCGTCGTTGGCTGTTTGGCCTTGTTCGGGGTAGTGGCGAGAGACCTTTCGTATCCTATTGGTACTCCGTTTGTGCCCCGATGTGGGAGATGGTGGTGGCACCGCACGGCTAGGACTGGCCGGCGATGATAAGGGCGGGCAGGAGAACGAGGGGTCAGATTGCCGATTCGCCGAGGCTGCGGCTGTTTCTGCACCCGCCGGGTCTCCAGATGACGGCAGTGGTAGAAGCGGCAGCTCCTTATTCCGGTGGCTTGCAGACACAGGGCTCCGAGGAGGGGGTTGTGGCTGCTGTCGATGCGAAGACAGAGAGAACAGTCCCGTGACAGGCGATGATGCCGCAGCAGGCCTTGACGAGGTAGAAACTGGACCAGTCGGCGCCGCCGCAGGTTCGTGAGAGAGCCGGCCCCGTGATGAGCCGTCGCTGGAGTTGGTCCTCCGGTGGTCGCTTGGAAAGCGAGGCTGCTTGGAGGTCGAAGCTTTGGAAGAGTTGGCTTGTTGCAGCGGCGGTGGCGGCGAACAAGGAGGAGGAGCCCTACGCAAATAGCAATTGGGTGGGGGGTTGTTGGCCGCGATATACTCGTAGCCTAGATATTCCATATTTTATTCCTCTTTCTTCATAATTCTCCTTTCTAGCTGGTGCCGCTGGCGGCGTGCTGAGCTGTTAGCAGCGCAATGGCTCCTATTCCTTTGACCACTAGCCCACTTAACCTCTGCTTCCCCCCTTTAATTTATGGGGACAGCGTTTTTGTTAGCGGCAGCCTTGTTTGGAAGGTCGGTCAAGCACTCTTCAGCGGCTGTTTGCCCACCTCTTCTGTTTCTCTCTCTTTCTATGCCTGCCTCCTTTATTTGCTTCCTCCAGCACGCTCGGCCTTGCCGCGTGTCTTGTCTGCTGTTCTGCTGATCGAGTCCCCCCACCTCCGTCCTAGCCAGAGGCACAGCCCTGTTTGCGTGAGGGCCTGAGCGTCTCGTGTCTCGTATGGGGGCAGCCGGTGCCAAGTACTCGTAGGATGGTGGCCGCCGAGCGCAGACAGCAGCAGTGGATGGCCGCTTGCTTGATCACTGGGACGATGAAACAACTACGACGCCGTCGCCAGGAACCGGGCGTGGAGGGGGCAAGAAAGAGGCACTTGCTTCGTGCATGTAGGCCAGGCTAGGCCAGCGGAGGTGGCGAAAGGAAGCTCTCGGCGGAGCGCGTAGCCGTGTGGATAAGCAAAGCCAGACGTGACCTGTGATGTTGACAAAGGGTAGATGAACAAAGGCGAGCGCATACAAGCTGAAAGACTGAGCGAAGCCAGCTGGCTGGTCATCGTATATGTACCCATCAAATGATGCGCGCACCGCGGCAAGGGACGGAATGCACAAACGACGAGCGACAGACAGGAAAGGCCCGATACTGCGCCATTGCAATAAGCATTGTTGTGCGAATAGGGCGTCTGCATCGCAAGCCTACGGCAGCATCGAGCTTGGCGACGGGCTTGGTCACAGTGCCCCGAGACCTGTATGGGCCAAATACCAATATCTCAGCGACATATTAACATATCATGCAGGTCTTACACACCAGCCTGACCGGTCCTGGCGACGTGCAGCATCCAGACTGGCAAACTAAGATACATCATGCACAACCAAGAACCGCAAACGACCGACTGAGAAGCTAGGTTTCCCCGCTCATTGCGGGCAGGCGGGCAGAGGTCTGCGTAGGTGTGCCCCTGCGGCGTGCAACACTACGCACCGTGAATGGCCCAGCTGACAGACGGCCCGCCGGCTGAATGGGCAACGCGGAGCATGCAAGAAAGATAAAAACCTGTATGTGATGATGTGTCATAATGCGCAGATGAATATCGAATGTACATGCAGTTGACTCTGTGAATTGTCGTGTAGATAGGAGTGTGAGGTGTGTCGATGTGAGGTGTCGTCGAAGGCCTGCTTAGTAAGGTGAGATAAGTATACATCCAACAGCACTGTAAAGACGCGGCCCGTCCACGTAAGTACGATCTATCTTACATCGTATATACCCTCATGTGCAGTTACACATCAGAATAGACAGCAGTGAGGAGGAGAAATATCTGATATAATTGGTTGGTCTGCATTTGTTATGTCTAGCATGGTTCTATTCTCCTTGGGCATATTGCATGCTCATTTATTCACCCTACCTCTATGGCTAATCCCATGGATGTGGTAGTTATAGCATTTCTTATCAATGAGTAGAATATTCAAGAAACGACACGATATTTCATAGCACAACCAGCCTGCTATTTCGTGTACCATGGAAATCTCGACAGATGCCACACCTTGCCCCAGGCTGAGCATCCGGCGTATGGTGCTTAGCGAACTGGCCTCGCGTCAACAGTCAGTGCCCGGTCTGTACATCGTTTATGGCACCATGCTCCCTCTTATGCTACGGCGATCTGGCGCAATGTCGTGGTGATATTGCTTATATTATTAAACTTGAAGATACACACTATAGCCCCCGCCCAACTCGCGTTCTTTGTTCTTGTCCTTTGTTCAATGGCCCGTGACAAGTCACATGACCTACATAACCCGCACGACGCTTTCGCCACGTCACGTGACTCGGTCCTGCCGCTTTGCTCAGCGCCCACCACCACAACAAGCTGTCGCAAAACTCGACCAACGTCGTCTGCACCGCATCGCCATCACCGTCGCCGCCCATATCATTCAGCCTCAGTATCTATCAGCTATTATTTACATCTAGCAGGTCCTGGCGAGTTTCTAGGTCGCCCTGGTATGTCTGCTCCTTTCCTGTCGCCTATGCTGCTCGGCCAGCCCCTTCTCCCCCCCCCCACCAGCCTTCTCTTTTCATGATCTTTTCTGCTTGCTTCCTTCAGCCTCCCTCCCTTCGCTCGCCACGCCCCTTGTCTCCCCTTTCCTCTGCTGCCCGTGCCATTGACTTTCCTTGCGTTGTTTTTGCCTCTCCCTGCAGACACACTCCCAATTTCGCACCTCCTGCCTCACCCTCTTTGCTGGCTCGTACCGGCCTTGCTGGCCTCGCTGCCATCATTATCAAAACTGGGTTGCTGACCATAGCCTTATCTCCCGCTGCAGACCTCCCTCATATATCATCAATTAGCAGCAGCCATCACGAAAAAGAAAAGAAACAAGTTCGGAGGATCAAAGCAGCCTCTGCTCTGTGCACCTGGACAAGTAGAAGGAAAAGCAGACATTCGAAGAACCGCGTTGGCCTTCTTCTGACGTCTTCTCTTCCCCTCCTTTGACCTACACTGAAGACCCCCTGCTCCTTTCTGGATCTCAGCACGTCCTGTCTGCATCGTGGATCACTGTGCTCGAATCCCTTGCCCTTGTTGTTCATGGCCAATTAAGAATCCCGCCCGCAACACTTCCTGTGTGACGCGTCCTGTGTCCTGTGTCCCGTGTCCTTCGACCCCCCTCGATCTCCTCTCCCTCCTCGAACGCATCGATGCCAGCGGAACCGGCCTCAGGACCCTCTGCAACACCCCCGTTTCTACTCTTGAGAATAACAAACACGCAGACGAACAACGCAAACGACCATCGCTACAGCTACCAGAGCTACTCTCGCCGCAAACGATACCCCTTGTACTCTTTCCGCCACCACCATCTCCTGCCATCTGGAAACGACGACCGCCTTCGACAGCTCTCGTAGCTTCTCGTTTCCTACCGCCATTATCCATGACAACTAGATGGCCGATGGTTACCGTTATCTGCAGCCGGCTGGAAACCTCTACTATCTCCCAAACCAACATCTCGCTAGTGCCAGCGCCGCCCCGCCGCCGCCGTCCGAATCCCACCTAAACACCCTCCTCGGCCAGTTTCTCACTGAGCCCTTATCGTCGTCCAAGTCTCCCGACCCGGCCTCTCGAGGCCCGTCTACTTCCGCCCTCGGCATGTACAACCAACCCCACCAGCAGGGCCATGCTTCCCGGATCAATGGCAACCCCGTCTCGCGCGGGATGCCCGCTATGCTGTATAGCTTCCAGCAACCCAACGCCCATCAGCACCAGGCCCTTCCTCAGCACCACCATGTCCTCCAATCCTCTGATCAGGGCGCTCATAGCTCCAACAACCAGGGCCTAGCTCACCACTCAGCCTATGCAGGCGGTGTGCTATCTGCCAACCATTTCACGAATGGCTTGCAGAACGGCCAAGCCAACTCCCTGCGTGCCGCTCAACAAATCACTCCCATGAACGAGCATTGGGCTGAGCAGACTCGCCTACACAAAGAGGCTGATGCTGCAAACCACGCCATGGTTGACAATGGGCAAGCAAATTACTTCGCCAGGCTCAAGGCTAGCGAAAACAAAGGCATAGGCGGCCCTTCACCTGTGTTGAACAACTCCACACTCGCCGACGGCGAGACAGAAGACATCCGGAGACCTTGGTCTATTGAAAAGTCAAACCGCCAGCAAGACTGGCACAACCTTGATTTAAGTGGCCAGGGACTGCGCTCGCTCTCTACCCAGCTCTTTTCGTACGAGTTTCTCCAAGAACTCTACGTCTCTTCCAACAAGCTGACTGTGCTACCGGCTGCTATTGGCTGCCTGCGCCAACTGCGCGTTTTGGAGGCGTCACACAACCAGATCAGCGAGCTGCCCCCAGAGCTCGGCATGTGCACCTTCCTCAAGAAACTGATGCTATTCAACAACATCATTCGCACACTGCCTTGCGAACTAGGCTCCCTGCACATGTTGGAGGTGCTTGGTATCGAAGGCAACCCTCTCGACCCTGAGCTGAAGAAGGAGATCATGGAGAAGGGTACCAAGGCCTTGATCAACTTCTTGAAGGAACAGTCACCCAGTAAGCTACATTGCGATGCCTCCTTACTCGCCGTGCTTCATATTTTGCGCCCATGTCTCGTTTGACCCCCTGATAAACTAACTTCTTCTTTCTAGTTCCCCCGCCACCCAACGACCGCAAGCTCGTGACCATCCAGGAAGATGTCTCTCCCACCCTAGAGCGCGTCAAAGTGTTCTCTTGGAACATCCTGGGTGAGAGGTACGCAAACACGCAAACCTACGGATACACACCGACTGCTGCACTTGGCTGGGACTACCGGAAGGAGAAGATCATCGAGGAAATCCGGCACCGCGATGCCGACTTCTTGTGTCTGCAGGAGATCACCGCCGACGCCCTTCGCGAAACATTCGGCCCAGAACTGGCCCACGACGACTACAAGTCCATCTACTTCCCCCGCTCAAAGGCACGCACCATGTCAGAGAAGGACGCAAATAGTGTTGACGGTTGTGCCATCTTCTACAAGGGGAGCAAGTTTATCTTGATCGACAAGCAGCTCATCGACTTTACAGCCGTGGCCATCAACCGCCCAGATATGAAGTCGCAAGACGACATCTTCAACCGTGTCATGCCAAAGGACAACATTGCCATTGTTGGTTTCTTCGAAAGCCGCAAGACCGGTGCGCGTGTAATCGTTGTCAATGCCCATCTTGCCTGGGAGGGTTCCCTCGCCGACGTCAAGATTGTGCAGACTGCCTTGATTATGGACTTTGTTACCAAACAAGCTGAGAAGTACGCGCGCACGGCAGCCCTCAAGGACAAGGAGAAGAGGATGATCGAGATCCCTGGTGCGGAGAAGGACACAAAGCCTGCAGAGTGTGCGCCTTCGCAGGAGTATCGCAGCAACACCGACATCCCCCTCTTTGTTTGTGGTGACTACAACTCTACTGCAGAGAGCGGTGTTACAGAGCTTCTTCGCATGGGCCGTCTGCCCCCCGACCACCCCGAGATTGCAAAGTACCAGTACGGTAACTTTACTCGTGACGGTATCGAACATCCCTTCAGCCTCAAGTCCGCCTACCAGCACCTGAATGGCACACCCGACGAGCTTCCATTTACCAACTATACCCCGGGCTTCGCCAACGTCATTGACTACATCTGGTACTCCACCAACTCACTAGAGGTAGTTGAGCTTTTGGGCCCCCCTGACTCCGAATACCTCAAGCGTGTTCCCGGATTCCCCAGCTACCACTTCCCTGCTGATCATCTCCAAATCATGGGCGACTTTGTCATCAAGCCGCGGAAAGACAAGAAGGCCGGTGCTTCAGCGTCGTGAGAAACGCCGACACTCAATACCAGGGTTATTTCTTTCCACTCTCTCGTTTATTGTTTCAGCGTTTTGGAAACTGGTGTTCAAAGGATCTGGGATATGAATGGCAGCCACTTTCTTGTTGTAGTGGTTCGTTGCTGTTTGGCTCTGACGGTGTATTGGTGTGTGCTGTATGGAGGAGACTGGGACGCAGCCAGGCCAAAGCTGCAAAGGGCGCAGCCCTTGCGTTAGCATTGGCCCTGTGACCTCGAATGCCATACCACAGCCATCAACAATGAGCTCCAAACCTGATAGTCATTTATGGGCGAGCTTAGGGCAGGACGCATGGGTTTTTATTTTGGAGTTCTTATCATGATCGACCAAAGGGTTTCTTTCTTTCGGCGGGGGAACGACCAACAACCATTTTTCCACACTCACAAAACACACTCACGATAGCAAGACGAACATGACTCGACGACTGCCGCGGATGCATAGCTCCTTTTCAGGTGCTATACGACGTTGGCGGTCTCGATTCTAGTACAGCCTTGCAAGCCATGGGCAAGCTGTTGTGTGAGCACAACATCAAAGCATCTGCCATCGGAGAGACTGGGCTGAAAGCTGGGAGGGATGGACCAGAGGTGTTGGGCTATAGATGGATGGGTTGGCACAATAGCCAAGTCTAAGAGGGGCCACACAGAAGCCCCTCTTGTCTCTGGATATTTGTTTTCTGGCCGTCCTCTGGCTGTTCTCCGGCACACGAGGACTGCTGATTTGGCCGTGATGGCACGACGCTTGGATACTGCGTGTTTGTGGTCGGGCATGTTTGTAATATTATGAGCGCCTGGTGATTTTCTTCGTGTTTTCTTTTCCTATCTCATGTCTCTGTTTTCTTCTTCTTCTTCTTTCTCTTTCATCGCTGTTTGCCGCCATCTTTCATTCTGTTTTACATTCTTAGTATTTTTCTTCTTTCTTGCCTGTTTTCTTTTCTTACTTTTGGGATAACACAACTTGCTGGTTTCTTTCTACTACCCACCTTGAGCAGGCTCTTATTCCTTTTCACTGTCTACGTGACAACCCGTGATAAACATGTGTTGGCTTGTACATAAAAAATAGATGCGAGGCAACGTCACTCAGATCAGAAGCAGGTGGTGATAGCTTCAGGTAGGATTGTCGATACACAAACGAGAGACATCTGGGGTTCGGTATAGAGTTTGCATGGTATCTATATTTGTAAACGAATGAACGACAAAAAAAAAAGGCTATAAAACTGTACACGAGAAATCCAGTAAACGACAGCCTCAAAAGAGCGCCATGGACGAATCACGCAAAGCGCACCTCGTCAAAGAGACCAGCCCTCGCCTGCAGCAGCGCTGCAACCTCAAACAAGAAGGATTGCAGGATGATCGCGTTGGTCAGGACGTGGGACACTGTGACCGTGGCCTCATTTTGTTGTTCAGCTGCTTCGACAGTAGAAGCCGCCGTGTCGCTATTTTCAGACGGAAGTATGTCACCATCCGTCCCATTCTCGCCATCCCTGAGCTGTACATGTGGCTCGGCTTCATTATGCGATGGCGACTCCTCATCACCAGCGCCGCCTGCTGCAACATCATCCCCTAGCTTCTTCGCCTCCGTCTCAGTCTCCTCACCTTCCTTTGTCTCTGTCTTGTTTGTAGCTGCGGGTTTGTTGAAATCGATAGGAATAGGCTTGGCTATGGCGGTCTCTGTACTCTCCAGCACAGGGATCCCGACTTGACGCGCTAGAATCTGGCGGTCTACTGCGTGGAAAGCTGCCATCTGACTAGCGACCAAACTATCACGGCCATCATGGGAGGACACCGATGGGTCTCTTCTCTGGCTGCCTGAGGAGTATGATCTTGAAGCAGAAATACTCCCCCCCCGAGACGGCGTACCGGTGCCATCAATATTTAAGGGGAACTCTTTGGGAGGCACCGGTGGCGCACCTGGACCAGACTTTGTCGACATCGGTGTAGCAAAGGCATTCCCGCTGAATGTGGCACTTGAGTTGACGCCAGATCCACCGACTGGGGTTCCAAATATCGGCGTGCTGAAAGGGCCTCTGCTAGACTCTTTGCGACCTCGCGGGCTACCAGATCGGATGGGCGTATTGAACTCTGACATCAGTCTCTGCGTAAACGCCTCAAACGCCGAGGGACGAGCTGGCGAGCCGTTTCTCTCTTCATCTCCTCTCGGCTGGTCGGGAATTGGCGTGTTAGGTACATTTCCTGGCACGCCCTTGTTCCGCACGGGAAGGACAGGAGGCGGAGAGTCGGCTGTTTGGAAAGCTTCACGGCGTTGCTGTAATAGATCGTCAAAACGAGGGATTGTCTGGCGGTAG
The DNA here is from genome assembly GCA_029298765.1 of Ophiostoma sp. 15807. NCBI lineage: Eukaryota > Fungi > Ascomycota > Sordariomycetes > Ophiostomatales > Ophiostomataceae > Ophiostoma > Ophiostoma sp. 15807. The sequence goes on along the minus strand of JANSLQ010000157.1, from coordinate 37,959 downwards.
GCGGAGACCTGATCTGCCAGTGCCTGTAGCACGACAATAAACCGTGGCAAATTGTCCCAGTATGGCCGTCTTCGGCACTGCTTCAACGGCGACAACTCGTGTTCTTCGTTGTCCGTATTGGCATCATTGGAAGGTGACGACGGGAACATCTTGGTGTCGTAGGAGTACTCATCAGGATGGCGTAAAATCCAACCTTCTAATGAAATAAATCCACATGTAGCGAGATCCAAGATTGCTTCCGTGATAGCAAGATTAGAGTCGATTGAGTTGATGAAGAATGTCTCCAGCCGGTCTAGGATGGTTTCCAGAAGAGGGTCGCCAGGCCGGATCGTGTGCATGGGCACGTCACGAGGCGCACCTGGCAAGCTATCTGGGATAGCCGGAAGCTCATGGTTATTTGCCGAGACCTTGGGGGCGATGAGCTTAAGTGAGCACGGGTGACTTTCAAGACGCACAATAACGTCCCGCAGGATACTGTCGTAGACCTCGTCAAAATTATCCTGCCCCCCCACCAAGCCGGCAATAGACATGAAAAATTCAACATCTTGTTGGTGTGCGCCAATAGTTCGATGCGTGGTCACGCCGGACACAGGTCCTGTACGAAGCAGTGTCGTCACAGCATACCGGTGATGCCGCCGCAGAATGGCAGATATGAGCTGAAGCGTGACGTAGATGGTCTGCTGGCTGTGGGATTTTAGGCAGGCCAGGACTAGGTCTACCAAGTTGAAAAGGAACGGCGTGGCAGCGATTTCTGGCTTAGCTGCCATCATTGTGGCCAAGTCCATCGACTTGCGCTTGCGGGCAGCACTGGCGGCGTTTTTGGCTGCGGGCTTGTTCCCTGTTCCACTCGGGTCGGGGAGAGCAAGGAGGTAGTGAAGAATCAGGTTGATCATGTCGGGGTGGTCGAGCGACTCGAGAATGCGGCGCAAGTACGTCAAGACAGCAACGGATGAACCACCATCAATGTCAGAGGATTCGAGGAGAGAGGGGTACAGGAGTTGTTGAAGGAAGATGACCTGGAAGTGTTCGAGGAGTGTTGACTTGACCTCGACGGATCGGCAATGATTCAGGACATCCTGCCAGAAGAGCAGGTGGGAGAGGAATGTGTCGAGTTGGACTTGAAATTCGGGAGAGCATGAGTTGACGGCCTCAAAGGTGGGCTGCGGGTGCTCGTAGTCTGAAAGCGCAAGAACCGGGGGCAGGTTGTTGGCCGGGTGGTCGATGACAAGCTTGCGGCTAAGCTGGCTGTAGAGAGCGCCCAAGCCTGTGGCCATGAGTGTGCTCAGATCACTCTCCACGATCCATTGCTCAAGCGACGCCGAAGATGCGGACGACGCCGACTCGATGATGTAGAGCAGGCCGGTACGCGCAAAGTCGCCGACCTTGCCTTCGGAGTGGATGTAGTCCATGAGGATGTAGAAAAGGGGGAAGTCCTTGCGCTGCGTCTTCCCCTTGAAGCGCTCGTGGCTCTCAGACTCCTTCTCCTTGGTGCCCTCCTGGTCTTGTTGCTGTGTCTGGAAGTGCCGTGATTTGAACCATGCCGGCAGAATATCCGGCCGCAGCCTAATCTTGGTGGTGACGTTGAAGGCCAGTTCGACAACCTTGGTTTCGGTCTCCGAGTCGAGGTGAATGCTGTTTGCGCCAGTGATGCGGACAAAGAGGTTCGTGAGGCTCGTAGCAAAGGTCTCGTTCTCGACAAAGGCGTCGTCCTCGCTCTCGATCAGAATGCCAAAAAAGTACACGGCTTCCTTAATGATGTACAGGGTATAGGAGGTCGCGGCAATCTTGCTTATGGGGATATAGATCTGCTTCTCGGCAGCGAATGCCAGGCAGGTGTGTGGTAGTGGGCGGCGGGATTCGTCGATGAGAATGTTGGTGAGCTCTTGGATGCGTAGCTCGATGGTGTCGGCGGCGCCGGTATCACGGATGAGGTTGGAGGAGTTGCGCCATGTTTGCTGGAGCCGAGTTAGCGAAAAGGGTTCACGGTTTGCTATCGTGCTGCACTTACAAGGAGCTGCCCGTATTCCTTCTCGAAACGGTGCCGTCGCCGCAGAGGGTCCTTTGCAATGTCCTTCCTTGAAGGCCCGGCCGAGAGCGGCGTATGGCTTAGAAGTCGCGACCACTGGTATGGGGTGTTAGCACACGTTATATTCCATCGTTGCTCGCTCTGTCCAGCTTTTCGAACCAGAGTCCTTCTTCCCCCCTCCTCGTGTGCACATACAAAATCCATGGCGGCGTTCAGGTCATCTCGAGAGGCCGTAGAGTCGATGCCGTTGCTAGCTGCTCATGGCAGGGTGTGGTGTGGTGTTGGGTAGATTGGGTTCCGTGTTGCGGTGAGTGGTGAGTGGTGAGTGGTGAGTGGTGAGTGGTGAGTGGTGAGTGGTAAGTGGTGAGTGGACAGCGGTGGGCGGTAAGCGATGTGTGGTCGTGATGAGAGATGAGGTGGTGCTATTTGTGTCGTGCTGTCTCGTTGGGACCACCTTCACTCCGTGCTTTCTGTGCCCGTGCCCCTTTTCGTCCCGAATGTTGAATAATAGTCGTTTTGCATGAATGAGCTTGCAGGATGTTTGGTGTTGCAGATCTGGCGGCAAAAGTGGTATGGGCCCCTAGTCTGTATCAAGCCACGGGTCGCTGTCAGTGAAATAGGTTCCGGGCCTTTCTAAAACTTTGGTGCATACGATAATGGGCCGTCCCCGTCGCCTCGCACCAACGCCCGACTATCGATAATATGCATGCGCTATCGGTATTGCGTATGCACGTGTGCACGAAACAACTAGTCCGCATGCCATGAACAGACAAATGTTTGTCGTCAAGATATCTTGCGATTCTGGAATCTGTAACTTGCAGTCAGAGCTGTGACTTACTCGAGGCTTTGCTGGCTATACCACCTGAGAGATGATCACCTGTGCTCTGAAGCCACTAAATACGATCGGTGAGGGGGGTCTCGGCGCGTCAGGGCGGGGATATGGTGTTGGCAGTCGGCAGTTCATAGAGATCGAGGAATTGTCTACGGCGTACGTCACAACAACTATCACGGCACGTCGCGGATGTGGAAGACGCGGACGTCTGGGCCATGTGACCACGGCTGATGAAAGCAGGCTCCTTCCTGTGTTGAGTTTGATGATGGGAAGGTGCAACCGACACTGTGCCGCAAAACGTGTCTGCCAGCCTCGCACGTGGTAAAGCTTACATAATCATACCATGCGAGAACGACTTTGCAGATAAGTAATAAAGAAGCTGAAAGCCGTTCTCACCACCGTGATGCAGCTCGCCCGACAAATGGCAATACTTCATAACTCTCTGGTGCTGGTGCTGCACGTTGGGGCAGCTAAGTCATCCTCTAGGCGCCAGTGTAGCTAGCCCCAGGCACAGGCATCCGGGCCGGATGCCTAAGATCGGGGGTCACGATTTGGCAACAGAAGCAGTCGTCAGGATTACAGGAGGGCGGGTTGGTGCTGTTCCAGAATTCGTATTACTGCCCCGCCTTCGCCAGAGGTCGGCCCCTTTGGCGAACCCTGTTCTTAAGAGGTATGATAAGCTTGGCGGTGAGTTTGCCGGGGACAGGTGACCAGTTCTCATCATGCATTTGCCCTTTGCGTCTGTGGCTGAGAGCTGAGGAAACAACAGCTTGGATATAAGAGCGTCTGGCCGCCGAGAAGAGGGGGGAGCATGGCATTAAGGAAACAGGCACAACTAGCGGGCAAGAAAGAAAGAAGACACAAAAGGGGAAGCAAATCAGTAAAGATAGGGCGGGAGGGCGGTGGCGAAGCAAGTGTTCTGAGTGGTCAACAGACAACGAATCAAACATCATTTGCGGAAAGGTGTCGACTAGGCCGATGCCAGAAAGAGAACTAGGCAAAGACAAGCATCTAGGATGGCAGGAAACTCGTACAGAAACGGAAGAGATGGCACACGGCTGGCTTGTCAGAAGGAGAACTCGCTCACGGCCCTGTGGGCTGTGGAAACCATCCCATAACAAGCATGTGCCTGGGCCGAATGAACGACAAGACCCGTGCTGCATGCAAGAGTGTGCAGTCTGCATATGCGGGCTCGCAATAAGCTACTTGGTTCCAGATTCAAGGCAGACTTGACTCGTTCACAATGCCCGAGAAGCGCTGGTAGGATTTACTAAGGACATGAGCAGGGTAGCAGTAGCAGCCGCTACATTTGCCCGGAAATGCAGCACACGCTGCTCGGCCTCGACTCCTCAGTATTGAAGGTTTGCATCTTTGAATTCTACACGTATGCTCACTGCTTATATCGATACTTCAGCCTCCCTTGGTGCTCTCGCTGACTCGCGTTGTCAAGCTTTTGCCAGGTCGTCAACAAGTCCCAGCCTCCTTACGACCATCTACTTTTTTTCTTAGACCACCCACTGCCCCCCGACGCACTCGTACATCGCCTGTGGTGATTAAACTTTTCAAAAATCCCACCTATATCACATCACCACTCATCTATACCCTCCGATGGGCTGGTTCGCCGCCTCCAAGAAAAAGTCGACAGCGTTTCTCGACGGCTCTTCAGCGCCCGGCCAAATGTACCGTCCTCCGCTGTTGCAAGTACAGCCATGTGGCACTGACTCCTTCCATCACGGACCACTCGACCCATCTGCGAGACAGCACGAGAATCTCCGGGCGGCCTTTATCGAGAACGGCCACAATGGTGGCTACACGCACCCACCGCCACATACCGGCCATTACTACTATCCACCGCCCATCGTGGTCAACCAGTACTACGTCGCATCTCCTGGAGGGCCAGCTTTCCCCTATGTGCCAGACCAGAAGACTCTCGGATCCGGAACTCCTGCCGCTGTCAGCAAACTTCGCCTTGGGTCCGTGGTAAATCTCGCGACGGACCTGTTACCGATGAACTTGCCTCATTTCTTCGACGGCGAGCCTCCCTCGAGCCACGCCCCAGGGTCGACACTTGTGAACCAGGGTGCCGTTTTATACGACCAAATATCGCATAAGTTTGACAATATCTTGACGTCAATTGATAACGATCGGCTCGACAGCCTTGAAGCAGATCTATTCTCCTTCTCGCCCAGCGCAGGCTCCCCAGCTGTCCCGGCCCATGCCTCGACCCCGGCCTCCGGAACAGAGCCGTACTATGGCCGCGCTGCATCTATACATGCTTTGCCAAGAGCTGCAAGGAAACACGCACCGAGCAAAACTCAATCTGTCGGTGTATTGGCATCTATGAGGTCATGCAATTACATTGCCAAGGTCGATCTATACGCAAACTCGAGATTGCCGTACAATTTGCCGCCAGCACGACTGTAAGTGACGTCGGCTCAGCCATTCACCCGGCTTTCTATATGTCCAGGGAGATCATGATAACGAACTAGCCACTAACCCCCAAGGTACATTGCGTCCTACCGTCTGCTGAGCCTAGCAGCCAAATACTCGGACCGGGCCTACCAGCAGCCCCAAGCCAGTGCCGAGAGCCGCACACATATCGATGCGGACTGGCGCGCCGGTACCAAGGCCATGGTCATCAAGTCTGTACCAATGGATGACGTCAACACCATTGTGTTTGCCATCCGCGGTACTGCTAACTTTATGGACTGGACTGTTAATCTCAACACCGCCCCAGCGTCACCTGCGGGTTTCTTGGACGACCCCGGCAATCTCTGCCACTCCGGCTTCCTCTCAGCTGCCCGGAAGATGGTCCGCCCTGTTGCCCTGCGTTTGCGTCAGCTTCTCGAAGAGGACCCGGGCCGTGCCGCATACTCATTGCTGATCACGGGCCACTCAGCCGGCGGTGCAGTGGCGTCTCTGCTGTACGCACACATGCTAGCAACCTCAACAGAAGCAGAGTCTGAACTTAACCTGCTTACGGGTTGCTTCCGGCGGGTGCATTGCATTACTTTTGGGACACCACCAATGTCACTGCTACCTCTCAAGAAGCCCGAGGACCGGAGCGATTTAAGAAACAGCATGTTTTTCAGTTTTATCAATGAGGGTGACCCAGTGGTAAGGGCTGACAAGATGTACGTCAAGAGTTTGATCGATTTGTTCTCAAGCTCTGTACCTGGAGAGTACTCTTCAAGGCCAGTGTGGAAGGTTCCAGTAGCGACTTTGAGCAATGCCGGCCGACTTATTGTGCTGCGCTCGGGCAACCCGCGGGCTGGGCTGGCGGGCAAGAAGACAGTGGAAGAGCGGCTGAGTGAGGGTGTCGTTGCACAGTTTACCTCTGATGAGCAGCTGCGCGACATGATCTGGGGTGATCCCGTGTGCCATGTCATGAAGCTGTATGCCGGTCGCATAGAGGCCTTGTCGATTGCTGCCATGATGGTAGATACTTGAACTCTTGGCGTTTCGTTTTCTTATTTTGTTTCTTCTTCTTCTTCTTCTTCTTCACGCTGAATGATACCACAATAACTTATGAATTCGATATGAAATTTCAATGATTGTATTTATTGAATGCAAAAAGGCCAGGTATTAATATCCGTATCAAACAGGATGTGCCAAAGGCAGCAATACTATAGATTCCCGGTAGGTATTACGACAACGCATCTTTTGGGGGCAGACTGTTAAATCCGACAATACCCTCAGCCATGGTTGTCGCCATGTGGCCTGCCGGTGTCCATCTGCCTGCCGGTGTATCTCCATACTGCATTGTGATCTTGTGCCCGATGATACCCTGGTTTCCATCCTTGTCATCTCCTACATGCAGATGAAGAGGTCTCGAAAGTCGGATAGAACGGGTCTCTTCTGACGGATCCAACGTGATGGCGATGCTACCAAAGCTGCCAGAGCTGCCAATACTCAGAAGGAGAGGGCAGCTAGGCACTGACCCGGATGGCGAGAAGTGCACATGGGTCGCGATATGGCAGCCGTGGTCATTTCCGTTAAAGAAACTGACACTTCCAGCCAAAGGAGAGAGCTGTTCTAGGTCACGTTTTGGAGACGAGCTGGGCGATGACACTGCCGAAGAAGAAGAGAGCGAAGACAAGGCTTGTGCTGATGGTTCCATAATGGCGAGTGCTCCAAAGCGGTGGGCGTACGCCGATGCTGGAAGATCGTTACCGCACATTTTGGTAATGTGATTATAGGCGTTACTGTTTGCTAGTTGTAATGACGTCGGCTGATGTCGTCTGATGTTGTCGGATGAGAGCAAGGCGCGATCTTGGTCGTGTAACACGCTCGAGTTGAGATGAACTGGTTACGTTGTGTGTTTGTGTAAGCCACGCCAGCCAGTATCTAGCCAGTGATCTTAGATTTCAGCTCCGTCGTTGTCGAATCGGACAGGCTGATCAAAGTCGTGATGGATATAAAGAGTAGGCCGATGCACGTCGATGCGAGGTATGACGGGCCTTGAGATGCGTTTCGAGAATCAAATAGTAAATGCCAGAGCTATATTTAAATGGGATATGGATCATGTTTACGACCATGACAATATGCAATGGGGCTGTTTTCGTATATCCTGCTTCATGGCGCTTCTCGAGACTATTTGAGCAAGTTTGCGCGCAGAAAGGTACTTGGCCACGCACACAAAACGCTAGTGAAGCAAAGTACCAACTAGCAAAGCATGTTTGAGCACGTTTACGTTGCCATCCTCGAATCACCGCAGCCTTTTCTTCTTTACATGGGAGCTGTCTGCCTTCGATCTCCTTTGGCTATCGTAGTCTCTGCATTAGTCGCCATTATGAGCCTAGCCATAGAGGTGTGTCCATGCATACATGCGCCGGTGTCAGTCCCCTCAAGAACCCTCATGGCCACCCCGATAGTCTGTCTAATTTCGCACATCTCGGCCGACCCTGTCTCTGTCCTATGCACATTCTTTTCAGCTTGAGAACTCTCAGCTTTTCATCTCGTGTCTTGGCTTTCTTCTTGTTTTGTCTCTGAGTCTGTCGTCTCACTCACCTCAAAGCAATCCTCCTGAGATCCAACCGTCAAACGTCTTGAGCCGTCCTTGAACATTCCAAAGCCATGTCTGCCAAAATCTACACCCTGCCGGTTCTGCCTTATGCTTACGATGTAGGTAGAGTTGAATGATGTTGATACTTGCCTGGCTGTGTCAGTACTTGAGCACTGACTGACTGACTTCTAGGCCCTCGAGCCGAGTATCTCTGCCCAGATCATGGAGCTGCACCACAAGCGCCACCACCAGTCCTATATCGACAACCTCAACAAGGCGCTCCAGTCGTTGAGCTCGGCTGTTGTTGGCGGCGATGTCGCTACACAGGTATCCCTGCAGGAAGCCATCAAGTTCAATGGTGGAGGCCACATCAATCACTCGCTCTTCTGGCGCAACCTAGCACCTACTGGCCAGCCCGAATCGGAGCCCACCGGTGCAGCCGCCCCCAAGCTCATCGAGGATATCAAGAAGACCTGGGGCAGCCTTGAAAGCTTCCAAAAGGCATTCGCTGCCGCCCTGTTGGGCATCAAGGGCAGTGGCTGGGGCTGGTTGGTGCTCGAAGCCTCTACGGGCCTCCGCATTATCACAACCAAAGACCAGGACCCGCCCGTCAACGGCGAGGTGCCCATTATTGGTGTTGACATGTGGGAGCATGCATACTACCTGCAATATCTCAACGGCAAGGCGGCGTATGTGGACAACATCTGGAAGATTGTCAACTGGAAGACTGCCGAGGAGCGATACCTGCGTGGCCCGGCAGACGCAGCCAAGATGATCAGCGAGGCGGTCTGACTCGGAAGAGCATCGAGTTCTTTTCTTTCAAGAGGCAGACGGGCCGTACACCTGTAGCTTGCAGCCTCTGGGTAGGAATGATAGATAGAATGAGTAACGAAGATACATCAAAACACGATGCGTAACTCAACCCGGCTGCGCTCTTTGCCCCTAGCCATTGGCGACACAAAGAGAGACAATGTGTTTCTATTATACGGCCACGATGGGTCAGTGTCAACCTATAGTATTGGACCACTTGGCTGTGTAATTGATGGCTCCCAAGGTGTCTGATGACTCCCACAGTGACCAGTTGCCTTCGCGGCCCGGCTTGTATTAGACATCCCACGGCCGTGTTGCTTCCACTAGAGGCCATGATGCACATGCATCTTCCAGGAGGCTGTCCAGATAGCCAGCAAGTGGGTTGTCCTGTCCTCTGCCTTGGTTCAATTCTCCGGTTGTTTCGTAGAGAATCTTTATCTGTAATGTGTCTATGTCTCTGTTTTCTATATTGCTGAAGAGGTCTCGGGCGTAAACCAGCCATATCTTCAGCATATTCATATAATAGAACCGAGAAAATGTGAAATGCCACCACTTACGAGGTGGCAAATCATTCAAACAAACTACTAGCCTAAATAAACGAGATATATATTAACGGGAGGGGGTAAGACAATATAGACCGTGATCAACCCAAGATGCCGTACATATACAATGCCGCCACGTGATCGGCCCCGACCACCGACCCGGGCCAGTCTAGGCCTCCGGAAGCTTGATTTGCCGTATCATTGTTTAAAGGGGCAATGAAGTGTCAGATGGAAATGGGCTTTTTGTGTTTCCGAACAGCATATGCCCTCGTCATGTCGCCCTTTAACGAGCCTTGACGACCCCCTCGCACAGCAGCTATGAGTAACACTACCTGCCAGCAAGCTGAGCTGAGCTGAGCTAAACAGAAAATCTCACAGATATGCACAGGGGGCAGAAAAGACATACGAGTCCGAGCCAGGCAAATAAAAGAACGCTCGGTTGATAAACATGCCAGTAGCGGTACGTTGCCATCTCGGTTGGCGTTCCCTGTGTGCCTTTCAATACCTCGCTGTACAACTGACAGGCATCAGTCTCTCGCGTTGATCTATTCCGCACTTGTTTTCAAGCATTTCATATTCCCAGCTCCCCACATATCTATATCTTCGCCTCACTTGGTAACACAAACATGCTTACAGATGCTTGCAAACAAGCTCGGAATTGTCAAACTAATAGCCAGCTCTGACTTGGCTTTCGTGGTCTGATCCAACCATATGGCATCACTAACTCATAAACGGGCTTAAAAAAAAGCCGGCTCGTATTCACAGGGCCCAATACAAGAAAGTGGTGGTGACACATTCAACTATATACGTAATTTAGAAAGCAGGGTATACATGCGGTCGGAGATCGAAGTGTTCGGTAAAATAAAGTTTATTGATAGCTTCTAGCTAGGGAGTCTACTCAAAATCACCTACCTCGCCATCCTGATGGCCATGTTCCCGAAAACCTACACCGGAACACACTCCCCTCGCACGAATGCAGTGGCGAGGTATGAGGTGTCAATCATATCAGACTGTACCGAATCTTGTTTCCGACCACCCTTGGCATAGATCGGCATAGGCTATTACAAGAATGTCGTGATCTGTGCTACCATGAGAATATATGAATATAGTCCTACCCGTTTAGACGATGTCAATTATCGTGACATGATTCGTGTTGGCCTATACCTAAAGCTCCAGATCGCCGATATGTGATTGTTTAAGCACTTTTTACGCCCCCTATCAACACGAGTTTCCTGAAGAGCTGGCACTATACACAAGGGAGTGCAATTTTATGATGCATCTTTATGCAGCTGTCAGAGACTGTGTTTCTCTACACTAGCCACCCTCTTACAGAATTATGTACCCCTGGCTTATCCGTCTTCTTTCGGCCTGCATACTACGTGTAATCCCTTTCAACACATTGATATATACATAGTCTATAGCGATGGCAATATCAGCAGTCTCCTGCTTCGGGTTTCAGCGAGCTCCACGCTAGCTCTGACAAACGACAGATGAAAGGCAGACATGCTAGAGCACAGCAAAAAGTTGGCTCGACTATTGATGCATGGCATTTACGTATGGACGAAGCTCAGCTCTGACAAGTAACTCGGTTGATGAATACGCCAGGTTTTCCCAAATCATCTACCCAGACACTCATCACACGCAAGACATGTTCGTCAGCAAGATCGTCGTACACCGCTTTATAGCTTTCTACTCGTGGGAGAATGAAAGTGAGCGCTTTGCTAGAGAAGCCAGAGTCTGAGTAGCTGCTATCCGAAACAATAGAAGAGAGAATGGTGATGGCTCTTCCTGACTGGCTTCCCTGTTGACTTCTCTTCCTTCTCGTCTTTCTTTTCTCTCTCACGGTATGCGTCACGCAGACATGTGGCTGTACAACGCTAAAAGATGGTACCCATGCGAGTATAAAACTAAGGATTATGTCTATTATATTTACTTCTACGACATAGTATTTTGTATTATATATTACCAACGATTCAATCATTAATGGGCTATTTGTTCGACCAAAGACACACTCTCCTGCAATGTCCGGCTCGCCCAAGGTCGCCCCTTGCGATATACGGTACTGACTCACCGCGTGCACACCCGTATTTAAATAGTCGTGGTATTCGTGGTACTGATGATAGACACGGGTAGAGGCATTCTTTCGGGTAGACTAGATGTACAAGCTCAAGGCTGAAGCTATATACTGTAAATAGGATACGGGATTACCAGACTTCGGGTAAGCAGTCAGAGAAAACCCACAATCCCAGACGGGTAAACATGATTCTACCATAATCTTTCTTCGTTTTCACATCCCGTTGGGCCCAGCCAAGACAAGACAATCAACCTGCGGCAGCACTGCTTCAGGAATAAGATGAGAGGAGCAAGCCACCTCGCAAGTGGCGGTAGGCAATGAAGCTATAGAAACAGAGGCCATAAGACGGCACAAGTACAAGTACAAACATAAGGCAGCGGGTGGCAAGTGTGACAAGAGCTCTCGACAAACGTGTTGCACGCGTGCAAAAAGGGCAGGCCGAATGAACAGAAATAGAATGAACACAGAGACAGCAAATGGGAAATCAGCCCCAGAGAAATTACACGAGGACCAGGAAGATAGAATATAACAGCAGGGTACAGCAAACAAGACGACATGCAGTGCGACATACGAACACGGCAGGAGGACAGACAAGCCAGACAGCCCGGGTGCACAGGAAGCAAAGACGCAGAAGAGGCACGCCAGCAACGAACGAGGTGAGAAGATATGCGGCACCAGGATGCGGTGAGAAGCTGAATAATTAGAGGGGACAAGAGGCAACTAGAGGTAGCAAGAGATATAGAGCACACGAGATAGAGCGAGTTGTGACGCGGAGGCGCGGATGCAAAGTGGGGAGGACGAGTGTCGAGACAGGGCCGGGGTCAAGGACCAGAAGACGTCAACATGGCAAGGCGGTCCGGGTGCGTGATCGAGACAGCACCACAGAGCACAGAAGAAGAGCAGGCCATACTTTGGGGAGTCTCTCTTGTATATAAGAAGGGGTTGCCAGCTCTCTTTTGGGGTCTTTTGAAAGAAGCAAGAAACTCAAGACATCAGCGAGGAGATCTCAACCAGCGACGCTCCCCTTTCTTCCTATTCCCTTCGTTTTCACCCCATACCCTCACTTTCCCCAGCCCTCACTGTTCCTTTCTATTCCTACATTTCTCTGAGCTCGACAGAATAAGTCTAGAAAGAATAAGAAAAGGCTCTGGTTGACACTCGTTTTCCCCAGCACCCAGCACCCAGCACTTCCTTTATTGCACCACCACTTTCACTTGTCCCTTCGAAATTTCTTTCCAATTCCATTCATTGTCTTCAACCCATTTCCGTCGTTCTTCTACACGAATCAAGTTGCCTGTCATGATCAAGAAGTTGGCTCTCCTCGGCCTCAGGTGAGTTTTGATTTCCACTTTGATTTCCACAACCACAATAGGGGCAACAACAATTGCCCAAATAGGAAACCCTCGACTAACACCTCGTCTCTAGCGGCTCCCTCGTTGCGGCCCGTCCCAATGCCAATGCGAATGCTCACGCCAACGCCGACAATGCTAAGCGTGCCTATGGCTTCCCGACCGTTACCAAGACTGTCACGCTGCCGGGCCAGTGCACCGCCGCTACAAGCTACGTGACCTCGGTCTCGACCGAGACCATCACTGCCCCCGGCACCTGTGAGGTCACCTGCACGCCCTGCACCTCGGAGAAGTACCCCGTCAGCAGCTCCAGCGTCGGCCCCAGCAGCGTCGGCCCCAGCAGCGTCGGCCCCAGCAGCGTCGGCCCCAGCAGCGTCGGCACCAGCAGCGTCGGCACCAGCAGCGTCGGCCCTAGCATTGGCCCCAGCACTGGCCACAGCAGCTTCTACTCGACACCCATCTACTCCGTGTCGTCTGCTAAAACGTCGCCGGGTATCTCCTCGAGCTTCTCGACTGGCGTGTTCTCCTCGAGCTCGGTTCTGTCCACTGCCCCGGTCTCGTCGTCGTCGTCTGGTGCCTGGTCCAGCTCTAGCCCCGTTTCTAGCGTCGCTTCGAGCTCTGCCGGCTCCAGCTCTGCCGTTCAGTCTTCGTACTCGACCCCTGGCTACTCGCACGACACCACCACGCACAACCACAGAACCCACACTCGTCACACCCGCAGCCACCACACCTACAGCACTGGCTCTGTTAACACTGGTTCTTTCACTGGCTCCTCCAGCACTGGCTCTGCCTCTTCCTCGGGACCCTCGTCTCTGTCGACCAGCACCTCGTCGACCGATGCCGTCACTGCCCCGAGCAGCTTCAGCTCTTCCTCTACGCCGTACTCATCGTACGTCTACAGCACCGCTGTCTCGTCTGGCTCGTCAAGCTTCCCCTCGTCTGCCTCTGTCTCCGTCCCCGTCTCCATCTCTGTCTCCGTCTCCACCTCTGCTCCCGTCTCTTCTCCCATCTGGTCTACTGGTGTCACTTCGTCTACGGCTGCCGTTTCCAGCGCCAGCTCTAGCGGCACTAACAGCAACGTTCCCTCCTCGGTTCACTCCGCGGTCGTATACAGCTCTAGCGATGCCTCATCTGCCTCGTCCGCCACGTCCGCCTCGTCCTCCTGGTCCACCTCGCCCGTCTCCAGCTCCAGCGCCGAATCCAGCTCTGCCTACTCTTCCTACATCTATAGCTCGGCTGCTTCAAGCTCTGTAGGTGTGTCCTCGAGCTTCCCGGTCTCAAGCTCTGCCCAGATTTCCTCGACCTCTCCCGTTTCATCCGAGTCGGTGTCTAGCTCCCCCTACTCGTCTGCTGTCTACAGCAGCATCGGTAGCTCTTCTGTTTCGGAGTCTAGCAGCATTGCCTCCACATCTCCTGTTTCTAGCACCGTCGTGTCCAGCTCTGCTGTGTCTAGCACGTCTGTCTCATCCAGTGCTTCTGCAAGCTACTCGTCGTACGTCTACAGCTCTGCTGCTTCTTCGAGCTCCGATGTGTCCTCCACTTCCCCTGTGACCGGCTCCAGCAGCTCTACCGTCGCTTCGTCGTCACCCGTGTCATCGTTGTCATCTGCTTCTATCTGGTCTTCGTCTGCCCCTGTCGGCTCTAGCTCTGTTTACTCCTCTGCCGTCTACAGCAGCAGCCCGGCGACTTCATCGGACACCACCACGCACGTCACGGTTGAGTCCTCTAGCACTGTCACCGTGACCGAGTCTCTGAGCACGTCCTCTGCACCTGTCACAACTGTGTCATCATCGGCACCAGTGACTACCCTGTCTACGTCGCCCGTCTCGTCGCTCTCGTCTGTATCGGCCTCCGATTCTTCTTACTTTGGCTCCTCATCGTCGTGCGCCTCGTCTGCAAGCGTCAACTCGGCCTCCACCGCTGCTTCCTCGTCTGCTGTGGAGTCCAGTGCTGTCTCCAGCTCTCCTGTCTACAGCTCTGCCATCTACAGCTCTGCCATCTACAGCTCTGCCATCTACAGCTCTGCCGTCTACAGCTCTGCCAGTGTCCCTGTCAGCAGCTCTATCGAGTCCACCTTTTCAACTTCGCCAGTGACTGCCTCTTCGTCGCAGTCGTCTGCTCCTGTCTCGTCCGAGTCTGCCTCGAGCTCTGCCCCCTACAGCAGTGCCGTGTATAGCAGCGCCCCTTACAGCAGCTTTATCTACAGCAGCGGTTCTTCGGCCTCTCCGTCATCGTCAGTTGAAACCTCTACATCCAGTGCATCGCCTGTCGAGTCGTCTAGCTCCAGCATCGCCAGCTCTAGCAGCAGTGTCCCCTACAGCAGCTACGTATACAGTGTCTCGACTTCTGCCCCAGTCTCCTCGGCATCCGAGTCCGTGAGTGCCTCTGGCAACGGCGGTACCACTACCAGCACCATCAGCTCTGAGTGGTCTTCCGCGTCGGCCTCGTCTATTTCTGCTTCGTCCTACGTTTACAGCAGCGAAGTTTACAGCTCGGCTGCCTCTACCACGTCTGTGAGCCCTGTTGAGTCGTCCTCGTCCATTCCTGTTTCCGAGTCGAGCAGTGCTATTTCTGCATCCGTCTCATCCTCCAGCGAGTGCGAGTCGTCCAGTGCTACTTCTGCCACACCCTCTTCCGCTTCTGCCTCCTCTTCGGCGTCCTACAGCTTTCATGGATACAGCTCGACTGAGAGTGCCGACGCCGTGAGCTCTACCTCTGCTTCATCGTCTGTCCCTGTGAGCAGCTCTGCTTACTGGTCCGGTGGCTACAACTACGGCAGCCCGCCGAGCAAGACCACCCTCGCGACTTCGACGACTCCGGTTGTCCGTGGTGGGTGGGGCTATGGCCGCGGCTCGAACCGCGTCGAAGTGAAGCCTGTCAAGGAGGAGCCTGAGTTCAAGCAGCCCGAGTCCAAGGACAAGCCTGATTTCAACGAGGCCGGCCACAGCAACAAGTTCTGGGGCTGGAAGGCTCGTCGCCAGGTGGTCTAAGCGACTCACTCTCGTGATCAATAGCGACCGCTCCCTCGACAGTAGACTGCCAAACAAAAGATCCAGAGGGAAACCTGGGGTGAAATAGCTCGCTTGTGCTCACTCTTTACTCGTTATACGAAGGGCATCTACGCGATACGACAAAGAGCAAGGGAACAAGAGATGACTACCACCTGAAAATCAAAGCAATATCAAGGAAATTGGTGGCTAGTGGAGAAGATCCCTATAAGGTAATAAAAAAGGGACGGGGTAGTAAGAGAAGGAGCGTGGTAGGAGTGACATATCTTGCAGAGATTTGTTTTCATCTTCTAGTCACCTGTTCTATCTGTCTTCTGATTATTTTCTTATTTTTTTAATTCCTGTGTCTCTTTTGTTGACAGCATGTCTGTCTGCTCGTATCTCGAACCACTCGTTTCTCTTTTGTGTTCATTTTCCTTTGTCTAATTTTCTCTTCTTCACACTCCTTATATATATTTTTTGTTTTCATAATTCAAGTCCTCAAAACAATTTCTATGCTTAGAACGGTTGTGACAAATTAAGAGCAATCATAATAACTCGATGAATACAGAGAGGTTAGAGAGTGTTTGAAACCAGGTTTCAATCCACATATTATAATCGAACTCTTCTACCAATCAAGCTTCTCTATCAAAAGTCCGTCGCAAAGATACGATGAGAGGGAGAGGGCCGAACAGCAGGAACGGTGCTCGAGATCGCTCACCCGATCTACAAAGGAACGTTCGGCTTTCAATAGAGGAAAACCCTGGTCAAACATACGATAAACAGTGCCAATAGAAGGGTTGCATCCGGGGCATTAAACAAAGCAGCCACATTGGATACGCCCGTAATCTAGCGAAGTCGTACACTGAAGGGGGTCAACCATGAGGTTCAAGATAGAAGAAGGCCAACGGCAAATCATGACATAGAGCACATGCTCGTGAAGCATAGTGTCATCTGATCAGGGGAGGGGAGCAACAAACTCTCCAACCTGTATTTTAAGACATGTGGACGGTGTTTTGTGCCATGCAACCCTGGAAAGGGCCTGGCCTGTCAGGAGGCTGCATATTGCCTAGAGTGGTTAAACTGCCAAGCCCGTCCATCACGGGAGAGAAGCGCAGAATAGAATCGAGAGAGAAATGCCAAGATAAAGCGCGGGGTGAGCCCGAGATAGAATGAGTCGGGCTGGCGTGAGGTACGGCTGGCTTGGGCGAGGGGAAGATGAGTCGATATAGTTGAGTGGCCGCCTACGATGAGGATGGCTGGTTTGTTTGACAGTGTATTGTCAGACTTGAGTTCTTGATAAGGAGCACTTTCAGCAAAAATTAAACGACAGCAGAAGATCGGATTATTCGGCGCAGGACGCAGCTGGACGTGAACCGAATCAAATCGAGCAAATCATCAAATTAGCACGAATCAAATCAGACCAGATCAACTCAGCTCAACGCAAAAACAGTGACACAGGCTACGTAAACCAAGGGAAGACCATCTAGTCACTGCAATGGCAGCTATTGTGCAGACGATCTGGAGGGAGATATACGAACTATGGGATGCGGTACTACTCGGGATAGGCAGCATATTTACGGCGGTGAGTGATGATGAGAAGGGAGCGGACTGCGGACTGAGACACTGATGAAAGAAGCAGAATCAGCATACGAGAAGACGAGCAATCAGAGCTGACCGTTTGCAGAAGCAGCCGCGCGGCCATCGCAACGAGGGTGGGCAACACGAGGGTGGGCAACACGGGCAGCATAACGAAGGGTCACAGCACTCACACGAGCACTCACACGAACATGAGCACCCTCACGAGCGCCTACACAAACAATCGCACTTGCAACACGAGAATTCGCACGAGACTACACACGAGAATGTACACGAGAATGTACACGAGAATGCACGCCAGCATGTAGATAGGCATGAAGATGGTCGCTACTACAAAGACAGGCACAGGCACAGCCACCAACGGCCGATCGAATACGAGCACGAGCGAGAGCGGGAATAATAATAGCAAGCTCGAATCTAACTGGGACTAGGCGAATGCGAGCGAGTGAGGGAAGAGAGCGGAAAGAAGAAGGAAGGGATGTGATCGGCTGAGAGGGCGAGATTTGGAGCTTGAGAAAGAAAGGAATGATGACAGGCAGGGAGGACATTACAAACAAGAGCCACGAGGCAGGGATGCCTTGAGAACAATGCTGTTTGTTTGAAGGAAGTAAATGATCTGGGGAGAGACAAATGAAGAAGACAGACGAGACAAGGCGGACGGACGAGACAACGAGACAACGAGACAACGAGACAACGAGGCATACGAAACAGAGACAGGCAGGCAGGATAGAAGAGTGTCAAGTAGGCCAGGGATGAGCGGACAGGCAGTTCGAAACGGAAGACGGCAAACGACTGTGTCGAAACCACGCCAAGACAACCATACACGAGCACAGCAGTATCCCAAACAAGTATGCCTGCTGCATAGATCATGGGGATTGCAGGCATCGCGGTACACAGCAGCACAGCAGCGGACAATCTGAAGGATGCAGTGATGCTCCGGTGATGCACGGCTTGGTGCGGCTTGTTGAACGTGAACAGTTCATGCCGGCACATTTTCATATAAGGGCGGCGAGGACAAGGCATCAGTGGAGAGAATAATAAAAGGAAAGTGAAAACAAAACACTGCCAAAATCAAGAATACAAACACAAATCAAATCAAACAAAAACCGATGTAATGAAACCCATGGACAAGCTGTCGGGGGGCTGCAGGGCTGAGAAACAGACCCCCGACAATACGAGTGGAAAGCAACATGGCATACAATGATAGCGCGAGGCATATTCGTGTATTGCACATCGCCATCTCGTTTCTTTCCTGGCTCGAGAACTTGACGGCGCCGGGCTCGTCCAAGGTTTGACGACGAATCTGGAATTTTGGCCTCGACGTACGTCGTACGCGCGTTCAGATGGAATAGGGGATGCGGTCAAGAAAGAGATTGACCATTTGGGCGTGAGCATCCCAGCATCCATTGTCCTTGGTACAGCAGCCCACAGTGATTTATTTCTATCGCCTGCTGCCCCGTCGATGGCGAGGAAAAAGAGAAGCAGTGGAGCTGACATGTACTCGTATATCCGACTTGGCGGGTAGGCGTACATAGTGCCGTTAGTGGTGTACGAGTCATGCAGCGAAACCACAGAGTTCCACCACTGTACAGCATACTGGCGGCTATATACACTATAATATAGGCGAACCCCATAGTTGGCAAACGCGTGTCGTAAGCTCATCTGGGCCCCTTTGCTGAATTTATTTACGATTTGCAGTCTTTGCGTCTTTCCGTCTTTCCGCCTCTTGGTCCTGTATCAGGCTTTGCTCCCTGCGATGGAGATTTGCTAATGATCTTCTGGCTGATCGTCGCTGTGCCTGTCTGTGCCTTGATCAGTCGAGCACAGATCTGGATACAGGAATCTTCCGTCTGGCCTGTTCTGTCAGATACGGAAAACAATGACACCGATTACACAGACATGGAGACTGAAATCACAGCCATCGGTCGTCACCGGCTACCACTGGCATCTCTCTGCCACGCTGCCCAGCATTCCACACTGCAGCTACGATACTCGTACGCCTGTCAATCACCATTTCTGGCATGCTTGTCGGTTTTGTCTTTTCTTGTGTTGCTTGTTTCTCTTGTCCTATTTGCTTGTCTGTGCCTGTTGCTTCTCTTTGCTTGTCCCTGTCTTGTCGAGCTTGTGTTGTGATTTCCCCCTTGTCGCCTCCCTTTGTGGCCTCGCCTTATTCCTTGGCTCTGGGCATGGCTGGGCGCCGATGTTGTTTGTTCACATTGACGTAACGTCGCCATGCTTACTACGCGTATGCATATTAGAAAGCATAAAATCGACAGCCCGAGTCCAAAGTATCTGCAGAGCCACAAGTCGACTGCGAGGTGCACTTCCGTGTTCCGTCGATACCGCGTCCATCCACCGCTGATTTCGAAATGGAAAAAGGGTGCAGTCCGACACGAGGGATCAGGGCCACTCGCAGACGGGAATGTCTGCTGCTGTCGGTCGACACTGTATGTAAATATACTCGTCAATGCAGGCCTGTCTCTGTGGAGTTGCCCCTTTCTGGTGCCGGAATGCTGGCTGGTTGCTCCTGGAACCACGACGAAACGGCGGCACCGATCTTTACTCCGTACTCGGTAAGCCACACCAGACAGTGCACCATGAACACAAGGCTTGCCGAGTAGGCCGGCGAGCGCCTCGCCCGCGCAGACTTGAAAACAGATGAAGCGGCCTTGTCGTCCCCGGCGGTCTTCCGCTCTGCCTCGTCATTGCTACTCCTTTCTGCTTTCTCCTTTCTGTTCTCCTTCCCCCTTTCTTCCGTCTGCCCTTCTTGCTCTAATAATATCTACTCATACTCTATCCTCCCACCCTCTGTTATTGTCAATTTATCCTGCCCTGTTTTTCAATATCTCCATACAATATTCGTTGTTTATTTGCCCTTTGCAATGGGTCCACTAGTCCGAGATTAGATACACAGTGTGTGCCGCACTAAAGCACGGTCGTCGCGCAACCTGCGGCATAGTTTGTGCGCGTAGCGTCCTCTGCACAGTGTCAACAGCGCATCCAGCCCCACCTGTGCTGCGCCTCGCTCAAATCTCCTGTAACCGTGCTTGCCTTTTCTGGAGTTTGGTCGTCGAACGGTTGAGACGATCAATCCGTCTGCTGTCACGGACGGTGTGTTTATGCAGGCACTTGGAGGTTACTGCAGCTTCACCTAATACCACTACCGTTATATACACCCCCTCTACTCGTAGCTACACCCCACCCTGCGTCTCCTGCGTCTGTGTCTCCTGTGTCTCCTGTCTGTCTCCTGTCCTCTGTCTCCTCTCTCCTTCCTCTCCTCCCAAACACTCCCTTCAACGGCTTTCCCCTTTCGTCTGACGCTCGTGTCTCTGTTTTCGACACTGTACTCGTACCTTCTGTCTCTAGTAATTCCATAACCTCTATCTCTCTCTCTGTACTCGCTGTATTCTCGTAGTACAGAGTATCTCTCTGTATCTCTCTGTATCTCTCTGTACCTCTCTATCTCTCTATCTCTCTACCTCTCTACCTCTACCTACCTCTACCTCTCTAAATATCTCTCGTATCACAACTCCGTCTGCTAGTCCATCTCCACCCCCCTGCACGCCCTCCTTTCCGCCAGCGTCTCCTCTCAGCACGCCCGTCCCAGTCTCGAATCCTGCCGATTATTACCTCTGCGTTCCCTCGTCGCTCTGCTTCTCCTCTCCTTTGTTTCCTTCTCTTTTCCTCCTCTCCTTTTCCTCCTCTCCTCTTCTCCTCTTCTCTCCTTCTCCCTCTCTTGCATTCCTTGTATCTTCATATCTTCTCGACCTCAAAGAACCGCAGCCCGACTTCATATCTGTTGTGTGCTTCCTTCTTTTCCTTTTCTTTGTTTATTCTTTCATATCTTCTTCCACTCGTTCATCAGACTCTGGGTTATTCCCTTCTTTCTACTTTCCACTACTTTGTCGACAATCTTTTGCGACTGCCTCTCTCTACTACCAACAATCAACCCATCACCGTTTCTTTCGTCCTCTCGTTAATCGTCGTTTTCTCTTATCCATCTTCATCTCCCTTCGGCCTTCTTCCTTTCTTGTCATCCGCTACAATGGGCTACAAGGCCGCTCTTCTCGCATCCCTTCTGGTGGGCGGCGCTGCTGCCGCCACCACCACGGTTGAGCCCATCATCATGAAGGTCAGTTCGTAGCCGCCTTCACCATCTCCAGCCTCACTACAGCCGCGCCGTATCATCCTACTACGCGAGACTGCCGTCCGGTAGACCATGCAACTAACTCCGCGCAGGGCCAGAAATTCTTCTACAAGAACGGCACCCAGTTCTACGTCAAGGGTGTTGCTTACCAGCAGGAGGTCGGCACCTCCGGCAGCACCTCCAGCGACTCCTACATCGACCCTCTGAGCGACGTCACCGTCTGCAAGCGCGATGTTCCCCTGCTGGCCGCCCTCGACACCAACGTCATCCGTACCTACGCCATTGACCCCACCGCCGACCACTCCGGCTGCATGGCCCTGCTCCAGGCCGCCGGCATCTACGTCATCTCCGACCTGAGCGAGCCCAGCCTGTCCATCAACCGCGACGACCCCACCTGGGACACTGCCCTCTACTCGCGCTACACCGCCGTCGTCGACGAGCTCGGTCAGTACGACAACGTCATTGGCTTCTTTGCTGGCAACGAAGTCACCAACAACGTCTCCAACACCGATGCCTCCGCCTACGTCAAGGCCGCCGTCCGCGACGTCAAGCTCTACATCAACCAGACCCAGTCGCGCTGGATGGGCGTCGGCTACGCCGCCAACGACGACAGCGACATCCGTGACAACATGGCCCACTACTTCAACTGCGGCGACCAGGACCACGCCATTGACTTCTGGGGCTACAACATCTACGAGTGGTGCGGCAGCAACACCTTCACCGGCTCCGGCTACTCCGACGTCGTCGACTTCTTCAAGAACTACTCCATCCCCGTCATCTTCGCCGAGTACGGCTGCAACACCCCCAGCGGTGCCGCTGGCCGTATCTGGCAGGAGACCACCGCCCTGTACTCGGACGAAATGACCGATGTCATTGCCGGCGGTATCGTCT
Organism: Ophiostoma sp. 15807; assembly: GCA_029298765.1. Lineage (NCBI taxonomy): Eukaryota > Fungi > Ascomycota > Sordariomycetes > Ophiostomatales > Ophiostomataceae > Ophiostoma > Ophiostoma sp. 15807. The sequence goes on along the minus strand of JANSLQ010000157.1, from coordinate 15,697 downwards.
ACATGTACTTCCAGGAAGCCAACGACTACGGCCTCGTCAGCATCTCCAACAAGGCCGCCAAGACCCTGGCCGACTACAGCCGTCTGTCCACCGTCATTGCCAAGGTCGCTCCCAGCTCCACCGCCCTGAGCGCCTACTCCGCCACCAACGCGCCTGCTGCGTGCCCTACCGTCGACAAGACCTGGAAGGCCGCCGACACCCTGCCCCCTACCCCCAACAATGCCACCTGCGACTGCATGGTTGCTTCGCTGTCTTGCGTCCCTGCCAGCGGCCTGAACTCCAGCGCCTACGGCGACCTGTTTGGCAGCATCTGCGGTCTTGACGCCGATGCCTGCGCCGGCATCACCGCCGACACCAGCACCGGTGTCTACGGCGCCTACGTCATGTGCACCTCCGAGCAGCAGCTCGCTTACGTCCTGAACGCCTACTACAAGAACCAGAAGTCTGCCTCCACCGCCTGCGACTGGGAGGGCCAGGCCGTCGTCAAGTCTGCCTCGGCCACCGCTGCCTCTTGCACTTCTCTGTTGGCCGCCGCCAGCTCGTCCAACAGCTACGCCGCTACTGCTACCGCCGCCTCCACCGCCACCGGCACCAAGTCCGGCACCAAGTCCACATCCAGCAGCGCCGCCATGCCCGGCCAGTCTCGCAGCATGATGTTCTTCGGCGACCTGTCCATTGGCCTGTACGTCGTTGTCGCCATGGCCACTGGCGCCGGCATGATGCTGCTGTAAGAAAATAATGTTCTGATACTATAATGGCTATCACAATGTGATGCCATCGCGGTTGTCGTCTTGTTTTGTCGAGTTTTAGTTTTTACCTTTGCATAAAAGGGGGTTCTTTTCTTCCCTTCCCATTATCGATTTTTATAGATGAAATTACCCAGGCATGTTCCAGAAATGTACCAAGAAGTGCCTAGATGGAGGTTTTCTTTTTTCTTTTTTTAAAAATTATTATTACCATACTTGTTATTTATTTGTTCTTCTTCGACTTTTGTTCCCTAATTGATCTTTTTTTTCTCTTATCTGTTCTCCTATGACCTGACCTGACAGTGTGTGTGTTCGCTGTTCTCGCTGTCCGTTTATATCAACTTGGCGTCCTTGCCGTTTGGGAGTGCTCGTTTGCATGTCTTACTTTGTTTGCCGCCTTGATCTTCAGCACAACGTGGCCAACGAGCAACGATACAAACGCGTGCACCCACAGCAATATATATATGAATGGCAACAAGACCAGAGCTCAAGATGACATTAATGCCCTGGCCTTTTGCCAATCATCTTCAAAATGGCAGACGCCCAGAAAAACACCGTCACTCACCCCGACCAGTTGCTGCCAAACTACTACAATACCTTGAGTGTGCCCTACAATTGCAGTCAGGAGGCCATCGAGGCAGCCTTTATGAGTCTCACCAACGACAATCACACTTTTTACAAGTATAAGCGCATTGTAAATCTCCTCTGCCTCGTCGCATTGTCCTTTTCTTGCCTTTCTTCTGGCTTTTTTTTTTACTTACACAACTTTAGATCTGTGACGCCTTTATGTGCCTCGCCAGCTCTGGCGATCGTGCATCCTACGATGCCTTCTACTTCCACACGCCCTGCTGGTACTCCAAAGCACTGTGGCTGTCGTATCGTGACGAGCGTCGCCGGCTGGCGTGGAACAATACCGCAACGATAAACACCAGTTATCTCCGCGACAATCAGCAAGCTGTCTACACTGCATTGACCAAAGCGACCCGGGTAGGGAACGCAGCAGCCATTACTCTCGTGAATGGTCACCAAGATGTCAATACAGAGGTCGCCAGCACCGGAACTACCAGTGGCCAGCTGGCAGGGCCAAGCCCGTCCGAGTGTGCGATGAACCAGGCCAGGACCAGGCGGTGCAGCATGGCCAGACAGAACGAGCTAGGAGAGAGCGAGACCAGAGAAAACGGGTCGGCGACAGAGCCGAACCATGCTCCCGATGGCGGCAGCGACCCCGGCAAGAGCGATAACACGTGGGTTAACGGAGGGCCAGCCGGCCTTGCAAACGGCATTTCCGGTGCCGCCATCGCCACAAGCAGTTCTACCAGCACGGTGAGAACGGCCCCGTTCAAAGAAAGAGCCGAGGCCGCTCTTTTAGCTCCCGGAATACCCGCGGACGACATGGATGTGATGCCCAGTCAGGCCGTTGCCATCGAGCCCCAGTTCGGCACTGTCCCGCATAAATTGTCCGTATCACATGTAAGACTGGTGACAGCTCGTGGCCCACGGAACTACAGCCGAGATTGTTTTAGCTAATGCAGAGAAGGAAGCAGGCAGTGCTGTAAACGGTACTGTCAATGGTACCAGAGCTAGTGTTGGTGTCGGTGCCAGTGCCAGTGCCAGTCCTAGACGTACCTCAGTACCACAGCCAGTATCATCGACAATGGTTGCTACAAGATCTGGGAGCCTCAACGCAGCAAGGCCTGCCGCTCCCGTCAACAGGAGCGGGCATATACTTGCACTTGCAAGTAAGCCGGCAGCGGCCACAGCTAAAAATGCGGCAAAGGACGCCACTGCCACGGCTCCTCGTATAGCCCGAGTGACGGCCTCGACAGCAACTGCAATGACAGCTTCGGCTAGTTCTAGGGTCAGAGCAGCTCACGGCCCTGTTCCAGCGATTAGCAAGCAGCCGGCTTCTAACAGAGCACATAGCTCAAAGAATGCACACATTACCACAGCTGCTCCTCCTCCAATTTGGGGTAGAGCGAGCACACTTTCTCGAAGCGCAATCCCAAGGAAGACAGCCCTGCCGGTGCCGGTAAAACCCCGAGATACCAGCACTGGTCTTGCGGCTCATATGCCTGCTGACACAATGCCCTCCGTGGCCTCTGCTAATGCCGGTATCGATACTGCTGCCACTGATGCGGTTGCTAACATCTCTGCAACACCCGTCGACAAGAGACCCTATCTGCCACCGTCCAAGAGGGGATACCTGGCCAGCAGCAGGTGGGCTAATCCGCGGACGTGTGCAAACGGCCAGCCTAAACATCCTTATACACTCAGCAACTGGCAGAGGCTGCCGCGGCTAGGGAAGTGTACTGCGTGTGGGGGCGTAAGCTCTTGGCCGTTTAGTACCAAGGTAGCAACGGTCAAGAGTACGTCTCCTAGTTCGTCCTCTTATCTCTATTGGTGCAGGATGTGCAACACGGCCCTTTGCAACAGGTGCTTTATCGGCAAGATAATACGCCGCCAGTGGCAGTGGCGGGCGCAGTCATAGGACGAAAGGTAGACGGAGGAGGGAAAACAGGATGAGTGGTGCTGGGGTCCCATATGCCGGCCTGCTATTTGGATGTTGGTATCAAGCTTCTCTTTACCTTTGTATACATATATTCCAACATCATGCCGCTGTATTGTTTCGAAGGAGTGCTCTTTCGAGAGTGTTCCTCGGCCTATTCTGTTTGTGAGTGTGCAATGCGAAGCAACTTGCGTCCGCATTTACTGTGGTAGAAAGAGCATGGAGTGGTAATATATGACGTATGGTAAAGGCCACCATGGGTGGCCATGAAAACGGGGTGATTTTGCTTGCGACGAGAAAACTATAATATCCAAAAGTTCCACTCCCGCACGTGAGAGCAGCTATTCCAGAGATCAAAGGACAAAACAATAACCAAAACAATGTTGCATAATTGTCTTCTCTGTCCTTCTTTCCAGTATCGCTTTCTCCGATGGTGGGTTGATGTTCTCACTGTATCTTCTCGCACCACCCATGATATGAATTCTTTCCAGAAAACAGGGGTATCTCATCCAGTGCATTCAGTGAATAGCATAACAAAACAATAACGAACAACACAAAAGCAGGGTATCGGGTCTTACAACTCGATCCCATTCTTTTCATCGACTGGTGCTCCCTTACAGACCATTGCTGGCGCAAGAGAAGACACCACCAACTGCATTGGCGTGGAAAGCGTCGACGATACTCTGGACACTGGCGTAGGTGCCGGCAGTGAGGAAGAAGAGGCCGACGAGGATGATGAAGGCGTTCAGAGCAGCCATGAGGATGGCATAGACGTTGCCCTGCTTAACGAGCTCCAAGCCGCCATCGACCTTGCGCATGCGAAAGTAGGCCACGCCCCAGAAGATGAAGCCGAAAAAGCTGTCGAAGAGCGAGGACATGAGGGACAGGACTGCAGAATACTGTTAGTATGCTTGCGGGTAGTGGCTGAAAGAGTGCGGTGACTTACGGTCAGAGAAGAAGGGAATGACCTCGGCAATGATGAAGGCGAAGATCCAAGTGACGACTATGATGTTAGTATGCGGCATTCGCAACGTAAGAGAGGGTGGCGCTACATACAGAGAATAGCAGCCCAGACGCCCCAGCCGAAGACGGTGTGCTCATTCTTGTGGCGCGGGTTCTTCTCGAAGACACGGAAGAAGACGAAACGGGCCGAGACGGAGGCGTACAGGACGCCAAGGAAGATGAGGGTGGGAATCATGAACGAGAAAGCAATCTTCTTGTACAGGGGTTCGAGCGAGCCAAAGGCCGGGGCGGTCATGTACTGGTTGCCGACGTAGGCGTAGACGACAGCACCAACGATGCTGAAGAGGAAAATCTCGGCGATGGTGCAGGCCCACAGAGCCTTGGGGAACTCGCGGGGATCCTTCATCTCGGCAATGAAGCTAGGAAGGGTGATCTGTCCAATAAATGTGTAGCTGATGTTCATGAAGGCGTTCAGGGCGGCGACAAAGGTGGTACCAGCGACGGGAATGGCAGTGACAATGGGCTTGCCGCCGACGGCAGCGGTGCCGTCAGCTGCAGTGTAGGACGAGCGGGGATCGTAGCCAGCGGGGTGAGCCTGGATGCCGGCGAAGATAGTGGCCAGAAGGACGGAGACAAATGTGAAGATGGCCGATGCAGTGCCAAGCTTGGACAGCATGCTAAAGGTGCGAGGAAGCGAAGAGACCCAGCAGATGATCATGATGACAATGCCGAAGCTCACAGTGCGGCAGGCAATGCTATCGTCGGCAGCGGTCATGGTGTTAAGATACTTGGCGCCAACGAGGACGTGGAGACCCTATGAAAGTTAGTGGCTGCATCGAATTGGGAAATGTGGCGGGGAGAAGTCTTGGTTTTGAGCTTCTTTTGCGCATTATGCGTCTTGGCGATGCCGCCCAGACTGCGGAAGACTGCGTACCTGAATAAACTATTGAGACAAAGAGTTAGCAAATAAGCTTCTGACAGGGCTAAATGGAGTATGCAGACACAAGGAATAGGGAAAAAAAGAAATCGAGTCGAAGACGTACCGTGTTGTTCAGAAGGAACATGACGGCGGTTGCCCACCATGCCCACTTCTTGTTCCAGAAGAGCATCTGGCCAATGTCGCAAACATCGCGGACTTCGGGGTGGCGCAGACAGAACTCCCACAGAACTAGAGAGGTATAGAGAACAAAGGCGGCAACGACAATGGTGCAGATAATACCAGGGACAAGGCCGAGGATGCTGTAGGACCAGGGAAAGCTCATCATGGCAAGGCAGATGTACTCGGAGAAGAGCAGGCCGGCAGTCTTCTGCCAGCTGCAGGTGCGATACTGGATGGCACAGCCATCTTCCTGGGCGAGCTGCTTCTCGAGGATAGTGGCGCTGCTATCTTCGCTGTCGGACTCGGGAGCGGTGCCGGTGATGACGGGGCCGATACGGGGGCCGATCTTGAAGTTGCCGCCGCCCCACCAGGTGGCCTTGCCAGTTCCAGCCTCGGTGTCAAGGTCGGCAGCGGAGTTGCTGCCGACCTTTTCGTTCTTTGCGAGGTCAGACATGATGAATGTCGCGGCGGTGGTGAGACAGGGAGTTGTTGTCGCGAGGTATGCGACCGACGAACAGGTGAGAAGACAGGTGAGGGAAAGTAAAAGGTGAAGAAGACGGGGAAAAGAAGGGACAGGAAGGGGAGGGGAGAAGAAATATAAACGCCTGGGCAGAGAAGAAGGATAGATAGATGGATCTGTGAATGTGGGAGGTGTAAAAAAGGATAAGGACAGGGGACGGATGGATAAAGAATATAAGGGGAGAATAGACGAGCAAGAGAAAGAGAAGCGGAGGAAGAGAGGAAGAGAGGAAGATAAAAGAAGATAAAAGAAGATAAAAAGAAGGATAAAAAGAAAGATAAAAAGATACGGAGTGCAAGGATAGGAAAAAGAAAAGAACTCAATACAAGTTGAAAGGATGAAAAAAAGTAAGACAAGCTGGAGGCGATAGAAGCGAAGGAACAAGTACAGACAAGTACTCTGTAGCTCCTAGATAATGCCGGGGTAGTAAGATGCACGGTCAGGTTGGTAGTCGACTCGGCAGGTTGCAGGCTAGGGTGGGGGGGAGACGGGAGAGATGAAGAACATGGATGTACGACCAGCCTTGCTCAGCGTCCTCCGTAGACTATCTTCAAGCGTGTAAGTACTCGTAGGATCCACAATGGGATGCTGAATTGATGGGTACTTGAGAACAGTGCTGTGCCTGTCTGGTACACTCTCAAACTCTCTGACTCTGCATCCTGGTGCGGCTAGAACGCTGCTGTAAGCGTGGGAATCCGGAAAGGGCTTGAAGACGCAGACAGTCGGAGAGAGACAAGACACATGGGCTTGTGAGACCTGATTAGGAAGACAGCGACGGGAACAGAGACGAGAGACACAAGCAGGGCCTGGAATGCAGATGCAGCCGGGTCGGCCCCGCCGTGCCAGGGCAGCTCGACGGATGGGGTGGATGTGCTGCGACGAAGGATCGTGTCGGTCGTCCTGATGGGGTGAGAGGGGGGGTGAGAAAGCAGTCCGTTGGGATGCTGAGTTTGGCTGTCAATCTAGCTGTTGGAGTTGTCGATGCGTTCTTTTCTCACCACGGGATGTGTCGAATCTGACAAATTATGGGATGCAATGGCGACAACAGCCCCTAGGCGTCTTGGCCGTCGTGCGTGTCTGTACGAGTAAGATACGTTGTATGGCCCGAGCGGCTGTAGGGCGTCGGAGCCCCCGTGCAACGAAGGGCATGTGTTGTGATGGGACGGGCTGGGTAGATGGCGTTGTGACTGGGATTGCATATGATGTTGCTTTTGAGGCTGTTTAGGTGCAATCCGGCATGGGAGGTGGCGATGGTTATTACAATTCGACTCGGTCGTGCCTTCCGTAGACGAGCTATTGACGCGTCCCTTCCTCACATTACGGACAGCTGGCGCTCCTTCTGTTACGAGGTGTCTTACGTGGTAGATGCTCTGGTTTCTATTTCGATAACGGAAAGAGCGACGAGTGGCATAAGTCCTAGCCAGCCTCCGTTGGAGCAGGGCGTCTTTAATGTGCGAAGGATTCCAGCCCATGCTACGGAGTCAGGATACACTCAGAAAAGATAATAAATCCTGACAGGCAATCGCTAGCGATATATACAGATGCCGTGAGATGTCCGCTATCAATACCAATATCAGAATCTCGAGCTGGTCTGATACCGACATGTCGAGAACGGCGTCTTGCACTGAGACACGGAGCAGATGCACAAGCAATGCCTCAAAGCTTAAGCCGGGTGTGATATCCTGATACAAGTGAGCACGCGCCGACTTGCTATCTGTCTACTGTATCTCAGGCACTGTATCAGGACTGCTTTCAGGAGACGATCTCTGAAATACGATACAGGTGCAGTACTGAGTACGAGTAGACGATTAGGAGCACGTCGCATTCGGTCAGGCTGGTTGCAAAGCCTCAAGTCGTTTGATGTACTTCCCACGGAGAGACTGGTGTAGAAGTACGCATATGTACTTGCTCAATACGCCGTAGTTTGCAATACAGGTGCTAGACACTCCCAAGTCCTAACCATTAATGACGACTGTCGTCCTTCCTGCAGAGTGCAACCCACATGCTGCAAGCGTGGCCTAGCGTGCTTAGCGAGTAAGATCCTTCCACTAGAGCACTATTACGGAGTAGGCACCCTGGCACCCTCTACTGGCTCACCTCCGCAATGGTCTTAGGTCCGGTGGGGGACACATTACCATAGGCGGCCCCGATTGGCAGCCAGCGCCACCTGGAGTTCTCGTTACGCTACAGAATCCCAATCCCGGGCCCAAATGCCCTAAAGTGCCCCAAAGTGCCCCAAAGTGCCCCCCAAACTGCAGAAACAAAGAGAAATACCCTCGAGACGGCGCCGTGGCTGCTAACGTCTTGCAAGGATGGGATTGCGCCATATCAGGGTTTTCAAAGCCCCCAGATCAAGTCGTATTCATTACGATCCTATGCGATCCTACGTGGTTTCATAGCTCATGTGTTGTGGTGCGTTAAACTGGGTCGCTTCCCACGTTAATACCAGTCGCCGTCCGCTGTCTCGGGATCGCTTCAGTCGCCCTTCCCGCGATACCCCAGCTCTAGACCAAGGTCGTCATCGAGCTGTCTGATCACGACATCGACGCCAACACCGTTTGAGAAATAATCTCTCGTAAACATGAGACGAACCCAGACTTCGAATGAGGCAAATAAAGGTAGCATTTTGCTTCGAAGCGAGCTGACTCTCCCGTCGCGACCCAACAGCCAACACTGCATGCCGGCCAGGCCAGTGCCGGGGATATAATAGTCGATATTTGAGCACCGTTGTCTAATACCACGGATAATATTCAATGTTTGAGCACCTTTGTCCAAGTCCACGGATATGATATTCAATATTTGAGCACCTTTGTCGAATGCCACGCACGACAGGCGTCAAGTATCTCGCCGTCGGTGGTGATACGCCTGGTCTTGATACTTGCCTTTCAGGCTTGATTCCTAGCTTCCTGGTCATTCTTGTTTTCTGCTAGTCAGCGGGTCGACGGCGAATAGAATGCTTTTCTGCGGAAAGCAACTGGACTGACTCTGCCAATGATGCTTAACTCTGCTTGGCTTCTACGGCTTCCACAGCGCCGAGGTACTAGGCGAGCCACATGTAGGACATCGGAGGCGGCCGAGAGTTTCAATCCCTTCATGGTATACTTATTTCTACACGAGAACAGCTGCCGGCATGGTGGCGGATGTCGGGCAATAAAATAAGATTTCGACGTAGAACAGCGCTGGTGCGTGTGGCTTGTTTAACTTCCGGCGAAATGTAGAAATACTCGTACTGCGTGTAGGGACATGTAAAAAGTAGCTCATGGTCCCTGATACGCATGGCGGCGCATGGGGCATAGAAAGATCGTGCTTCGACAATCTACACCAACTTTTTCTAGATGCATCGGCATGAGTGAGGTGAGAGTCTGTGCCTCTATCTGGTGATAGTATGCTGCATAAGCAGACGTTACAGCAGTGTGGCTCATCCCCCAGCCACAGAGGCCTGCAAGGCGACTCGAGCTCTAACTACACGCTCAGCCAATCAGAGCTGTCAACAGCGTCAGGGCACGTTCTCAGCGCTCGTTTATAGTGTGAATAGAGTACGCATACACATGTGTGATTAGGTAATCATGGTCTACCTGCCTCACTGACCGAACCGTTCCTCTTGGTTTTCTTGACTTCTTCTAATAATTACACGCGCCTACTTGCTTTGCTTATTTTTCAGTCATGTTTCACCGCTGATTGCTGTCAAGCCTCGCTGCAAGCCTTGCTACAAGCCTGCTTCGCTTGTAACGGCAAAACATGGAACTACATGCCAGTCGGTGGCTCAGTGCTATTCACACCTGCACCGGAGAATCCACTTATCGTTTGCTGCCTGCTCCGCCTCACGACTCACGATTCACGGCTTATTGATATAGCCTAGACGTCTCTTTCATTTCGCTTCTTTTCTTTTCATTTCCTTTGTGCCATCGATTCACTACCCTCACTTCAATGCCATTCATTCCAAATACACCCGAGTCACTCGTTGGCCGCTCCGACTCCAAGAACCCAGCCACCACATGCCGCGGCATCACCTCCGGCGGCCGGCCGTGTCGACGCCCAATTCCCGCCGGCGACGCCAACCAGCCATCGCTAAGTACAGGGGGCGCTCCGCATAGTGCTGCCAACGGTAGAAGCAAAAGGTACGGGCTCCGTGCCGACGACCCTCGCGATGAGCGCCTCTACTGTTGGCAGCACAAGGACCAGGCCGCCCTGATGTCCGCACGCTCCAGCCCGGGCCCGCAGGCGTCTCGCCCCGCTGTTTCCCCTTCAAATATTATCTTGGAAGAGCGGACTAGCCTCGACACGCTGGCTGACCGTCTAAATTTGCTGAGCGTGAACTCGGGCAGGAAAAGGACAAACCAAGGGCCGGCCGAGTGGTCAAAGCCCCGGCCCAAGCCAAGCACGAACACGAAACCAAAACAGACAACATCGTTCTTCTGCTGCTTCTCAATCCCAATAGAAGAAAAAGACGAGATGCCTTCGGCTCCTGTGCGCCCAAGACCACGGCCTGTTCAACCAGCCCGGCCGACGACTGCATCTCCGGGACGGAGCACATATAATAACGAAAAGCTGACGGTAGCTGCCGCAGCACATAGCCGCCCGTCGTCTCGCCATTCCCACAGCCACTACCAGCGGCCAAGCTCAAACAGCAACTCACGCCGTCCATCGGCTGCTTCGCACTCTTCCCAGACAGCCCACTACCTCTCGCTAATTCTGCCATCCACATCACCCAACACGGCCTCTGCTCTCATGGCCGAGCTGGCCAAGCCCATATCACAGGGCGACGAGGCTGGGTACATTTACATGTTCTGGGTAACACCGGGCTCGTCCTCACAGTCTGCAGGCACGAAACCGCCCGCCGAGGCCGCACGGGCACTGCTTTCGCCTCCCAGGCCGTCGGGTCAGCGCCGGCCCAGTGACGTCGTCGCGTCATTTGCGGAACAGCAGACCAAGTCCGGGAAGGGTGCCGCGAGGAAGACCCTGCTGCTCAAGATTGGCCGTGCTAACAACGTGCACCGCCGCCTCAACGAGTGGACGCGCCAGTGTGGCGACGACCTGACGCTAATCCGGTACTATCCCTATGTGGCATCGGGGTCTTCGCCTGGCGTAAGCCCGATGAGAGACGAGCCGCGCAAGATCCCCCATTCCCACAAGGTGGAGCGCCTGGTGCATCTTGAGCTGGCGGGCGCCGGCTTGCGAGCCAAGCCGGGCAGTGAGAAGTGTGGATGTGGGCGAGAGCACCGCGAGTGGTTCGAAGTAGACGCTACACGGGCGGCCGTGGCAGCCGTTGACGAGGTTATCCGGCGGTGGTCCGACTGGGACGAGGGTCTGCAGGGATGATAAGGATGATCTCAACGACTTACGATAGCATGATAGGTAAAACATTGAGCGTTGCATTCGAACAATCTACAGTAGTTATGCTCACAGAATGCCATAATATATTACAATACCTCCGGTGCATCTGGACAATCCGTGAACCGCTCGATTCGAGATAGATGCAGGACACAAAGTAAGGCCGGCTAGGCCCGTGGAAGGGCCGAGCTGATAGAAGGTGTGGGAAGTGAATCAAGTCGGAGCGGGAAGTCAATGAAGTCGGTGTACGACCGAGCGATTAACCGGGTGACGTATGACTAAGCCATGGAACGAAACAAGACGCGTATGACACCGTGGTTGTGTAATGTATTTCACGCGTATATAAAATACTGGCTATCTGCTTGCACACTTGCGTACGCTCAATACTCTTACCTTGGACCAGAATACTTGGCCAGCGCGTCAAGTCGGATACTGAGACAGCATGGATACAGCCGTTGCCACTCCCGCTGCCCTATATTCCCGCTTGCGCACCAGGTGGTCTCCACAGATGCAGGCCATATGTGACCGCTACGACGAGAGCATGCGCAGTCACTATGAATGGCTGTCGCAGCAAGTGATGCAGTTCCAGCAGGATAAGGCTGCCCTCTTAGATGTGCTGCAAAAGGAGCAGAACTCCGGGTCTCTCTTACTCGCGCCACAAGCGTTTGATGCTGATGCAGTAGTTGGAGCCATGATGCCGGCAAGCTTGCAGCAGCTTCTGGCTCTCATGATGGCCGGCCACGAGCCCATGGAAGAGGGCCAGCAGCCTGAACAGTGCACGCCAAACGTCTTCCAGCGAAGACAAGACGGCCGAGTCGTGTTGCCGCGCATGCCTACGACAGCAACCTTTCGGGTCACAGCGCCGCCGTCTTGTACAAACCCATTCCTTTTGGCTGCAAACCGGCTAGGCCACCAAAATGCTCAGACAGAGCGCAAGCAGCTGACTGGCAGAGAGAATGCTGCTCCTCAACGGCCACCCAGTGGTGGCAAGCCTGACAACGGCAACCAGAGAACAATGGCGTCCTACTTTGCAAACAAGACAGTGGTAGGCTGATATAGAGACATGCGTGCTGTATGCTGATGCTTGCTGATGCTAACACAAGCTGCAGAACCCAGCAGAAACCCGCTTCTCGCAGCCGCTCCGGGGTCAAGGAAGCAACAAAGGGAAAGATGGAGAAACGACTCCTGAGCCAGAACCAAAGAGACCTCGCCTCGCACCGAGCTCACCACCTATATACACATGGGAAGTCGAGGCAACCGATTACGTCTTCGAGTACGCGCCGTTTGGGTGCGGCTGGTTTGTTCTGCGGTGTGCGCGCGGCATGGATTTGCCTGCCGTGGTGTTTGACTCCCACCCGCTGTGTGATCGTGGGCGTGCCTTGGGCCTGGCCCATTTCAACGATGGTACGTGCAAATACCACGAGCACAAGACGTATACAGAGGAGGAGATGATGGTGGCATATGCACGGCGCGTCGTGGACGATGGCGACGAGGACGTGACAGTGCACTGGGCAGCCGAGTCGAACGAGCATATATGTGAAATGGCCGAGCGGCGGGAAAAGAAAAAGACAAGACGGCGGCAGCGGAGAAAGGCGGGATGTACCCGTCCGAGAGGCAGAAACGTCAAGACCGAAAACGTGGAGCCAGGAGCGTCTGGCAGGGGGAAGCTGGCGAGCTTGATGTATGGCAATACCATCTCCAACCCCGTGGACGTGTCTGACGAAGACGATTTTGTGGTGTTTGGTTCTGAAGATGATCCTACTAGCTCCAGCTGCGAGTCTAGTATTGGAGAATACTAATGGGCATCACGGTAGGGGGCATGCCTAGCTGAACATGTACACACAGAAATAGGTTGCAGATAGAAATTCATAATCAATGCCGGAGTACATTTCAAAATAACAATCAGACAAGCCCAGTCACGGCTCCAGTACAGATTGCAGTTGCACGTTCTCTGCGACGAGCACCCTGACTCCCTTGAAGATGACAACTCCGGCGTCTGCCTGTTGTTCCCGTATAGCTTCCCCTAGAGCCTTGCCAAAGATGTATGCCGGGTGTTGATTTGTCCATCCGAGCCCTTCTAAATCAAAGACTTGAGTGTACGTCATGCCGATGCCGTGGAATACTTCTGGAGGGGGCTCCAAAGACGCTGTAGTGGCCACTGCTCCTGTTTCACACGGTGGTGATGGTTCGGCACAGTTGTTCAGGCCGTTGTAGAGCAGCCGTTTTCCGCGAAGGGCTTCTGGCCGTACTGCATCATGCTTGCAGTCTATACACCCGCCACTGCTGCAGGAGTCCACGAGGTACAGCACCTCAAGTGCACATGCCATGGTTGATGCCAGCATATGTATCTCGTCGTATAGGATAGGGTTGTTGTGCACGTTGACAAGAGCGTTGGTCTGGCCGGCATCGATTGCAATGCGACGTGCTGTGCGGATAGTAACAGCCAGCTCAGCGCTCCACTGGCGGTCAAGCAGCCCATTTTCAACAAATTCTTCTGCGGGCTCAGAGGGATCGACAGTCTCGACGGCAGCATCTGAGAGCATCGAAGACTCGATTACTGGATCAGAGGGAGACACAGAGGGTATGGACACCACGTCTGGGTTGGTCTCTGGAAGTGGAAGTGGAAGTGGAAGTGGAAGTGGACGTTTTGGACAGTACTGGGCTGGGCCAAAGCGGAGGTGCAGGATGTCGGCCTCGTTGTCGTAATGGATCCGGCGGTCCGGACCGGGAAGGTAAACAGAGTTTCCGGAGTTGCCAGACGTAACTAGCGATCGAAGCGGTGATGCGACACCAAAGGCATCAAAGCACGACGAGGCCAGGGCCATCTTCCAGCGGTACACGGAGGGGTCGAGCTCGCCAGAGAGAACATCGAAGAAGACGGTGTTCTTGAATTTGTTGTACCGAGTGTCATCGTCACCCTCTGTGTGAAGATTCCGCTTGAAAGCAACGTCTGCTCTCTTCTCTGCTGCGTTTTGAAAAGACTCGCCATTAAGGTCGGGCATGCACACGTCAAAGACGTGCACAGATGGTGAGATGACAGCTGCCTCCCAGATGGAGAGCCGCAGCTCCGGGGGTAAATCAGAAAAACGCAAGAAGCCCTTCATAGCGCGGTATATCACGTATGTAGGTATATAGATATATAGATGAGTAGATGGATATGGGTATAAAGTGTGTAGGTGCCGATGTGTTGGAGAACGAGTAATGGATATCCAGAACGAGTCGACTTATATGATATAGGGGATACTTGCACTTCTAATATGTACAGAATCTACACCGGATCTTGTACAGCACGGCTCTGTTTAACTACCGTTATTATATTTTGCTTCTTTAGTGGCATGGGATGTCCCGGGGATCGCTGCACGACGTGAATCAGTTGCCCGTCGCGGCAATGAGCCGGCCATGCAAGGGGCTTTCGTAGTAGAAAATAAGAAGAATCACCACATCATACATAGCCAGGATAGAGGGACAGTAAGATACGAGCAGAGCAGTGAGACGGCAAGCCGAGATGAAGGGATGAGTCTCACCTTTACTGGGCTGCTTACTTCCGCGAGATGCAGGACGTGTAATTGCTATCTATTTCTGTCATCCTCTTGTCTTGTGCGTATTGGTTCTATTAATCCACTTGTTGTTGTGAGGCTGATGCTGGGCAGTAGATGGTGCAGGGTGCTGGCTTGTATATGCAGGTATGGGGCAGCTCAGAACCACCAGTTTGATTTTGATACTGTAATCAGACATTAATGCGGTCGAAACAAACCCGTTCTACCAGCTTGAGAGTCTGTTGCTACCTGTGTTGCGTGGACGGCGAGCTTTGATCTGATGTATTGCTCAGGGGCCGGCTTTATTGATATGCGGTGGATCCTCAGGTGCAGTGTGAATAGGCCACAAAATACTCCTCTACTTCAGCTTGATCCACCGAGCTGATGCTGCAACAGAAGGCAGAGTATACGTACTCGTAAGGAGTAAAGGAGCATGACGGATATACAAGTATGAATCATCGAGACAGGTCAAGAAACGCCGCCATAGAGCACGCCCTATAGACGTCTGTGAGATAGGAGAGGATATCAGACTGACGTTTTTGACATGTCCAGCTTATTTCCTGTGCTGACTGACATCTTTGAATATAATGACATAAACAGCCAAGAGTACGTCTAAGTGAGAAAGAACTCGGCGTGCTGTCATCTCACGGTGGCCGGGGTGTCTGCAGCATCAGGGAGCCGCTTACTTCCGGCCTGGTCGTGCGAGCAGCCAGCTGTCGGGAAGAGTGAGAATTCAATGTACTAAGAAGGGGATAAATGTATCAGAAGGATAGAACGATGCTGGGCCGATTGGCCGATAAATATGGGGCGAATGGGTGTGTTTTTAGGGAGTACGGCCTCTCCCACTTCCCTTTATTTAGGCTCTCAATCATGCGTCTTTCTACACAGGCGAACATAGACACATAACCGAAGATATATTCTCACTTCCGCTATTTTGATAGTTATGAGCCCGGAATGCGAAGAGATCGATTAAACGGACATTAAAAGTAACGAATA
>JANSLQ010000156.1:0-53618 GCA_029298765.1 Ophiostoma sp. 15807 | reverse complement strand
GGGGAGAAGTGGGCACGACAGGGGCTGTAGTAAAAACCGAGTTAGCATTAAACGAAACTCGGGTCGAGGGAACAGAAGGCGCGGAAACTCATGGATGATATTGGTCGTAAAGCTTGACTTTTACGAAGTCAAACATTTATAGTGTTTTTAATTTTGCGAAACCATTTAAAAGTTTATTGGCGGTTATTTGAATTTGAAAAATAGCATTAATACTCACGGTTTTTTTTAGATATAGAAGGAGGTACGTTAGGTATTATTAGGTTTCATATTATAAATCCTAATAAATGTAAATAAGAATATTCGCAGATTTATGTCACTTTTCAATCTAGCAGAAGTCGCCATTTTTGGTGCGGTTTCACAAGTTCTGAGGCTACTCCGTAGAGCGTTAATACTTGGGAGCAACTTTACTTCGATTGTACTCCGTAGACTTCCGTAGCCAAGAGTATGAATGGTAGAATTAGCATCACGATGGGCCACCCCTCTTTTAATATTACAATGGACTTTTTTTAAATATTGCGATCACTTCTCTTTTTGATTTTAATACATCATCGACTATATATCTTACAAGACCGATAAGCGGGATATAGTAGAAGACGCGTGACGTGAGGGCGCAGCAACATACGAGTAGTGCCAAGTGATCTAGTACAGTCTCGTGGAGTCCCCATGGAGTCTGCATACCCGGCTGAAGCAGAATATTGGTTGTGTGGACGCTCGTACTACTCCGCATGCGGCCTGGCCATCCTTATTCTTTCACAGACTCCCTACCTTCTTAACACTTCACCCCTCGCACTTCCCTCGTAGTGTCCATGTGCGTCTGAACCGGCACAGTGACCCGTGCCATTTTACTTATCTTGCGACCGTGTTTATATACACGCGCACCCTGAACTATGGACAGGTGAAGTGGACATATTACACTAAAGATAGTGTGAAGCCGACATTAGCCAGTAAGGTCGCGGAGCAGGTCACTAGCAAATTGCTCGTGGCGGCTCATCTGCGGTTATCCATACCATACTTCGTAGTTCATGTATAAGGTAAGCTTACTCCTGAAATACTCCGTGGATCTGCCGGAGATACTCCGCAATGGCGAAATGACACCGAGAGTCACCCACTATGCCTTCACACTGTTCTTTAACTCATTCTTGCATCAAGTTGTCTACGGGTTTTAGGTATCTGTCGGACCCGTGCGGCACGCCTAGCCCGATTTGACGACATAAATAGTACATAGCAGTGCCAACTCGGACTGTCTGCGATGCTATAAAAGCGACTCTAGGCGCCTACCATCGAGATTTAGACGGTCGTACATCTACATTATATCGAAGCATAGACCATTGAAGAATTTAACCATGTCGAAAATCGATTTGAACGCTGTATTGGCGACGCTGACGCTGGAGGAGAAGGTTAGTCGAGCCCCAGCAGAGAACTAATAGTCCGAGGTGCACATCAGCGACTGACATGACTACCGGCAGGTGTCGCTACTCGCAGGAGCCAACTTCTGGGAGACGGTTCAGATTCCCAGTAAGGGCATCCCGCCCCTGAAGGTATGTATATGTCCAACAAAAGCCACTCCACTAGCAGCGTTGCAGACCTACGGGACTGTTGACTGACGCTCTGCCATAGGTGTCGGACGGTCCGAACGGCGCCAGAGGAGGCACATTTTCGGGCGGTATCACGTCAGCATGCTTCCCTGCAGCCTGCAGTGTGGCATCGACGTTTGACGTCGACATTGCGCGCCGCATTGGTGTGGCACTGGGCGAGGAGACGTACACAAAGGGGGCACGTGTAGTGCTGGCGCCGACGGTGTGCATGCACCGCCACCCGCTGGGCGGCCGCAACTTTGAGAGCTTCTCAGAGGACCCAATTTTGGCCGGCAAGTTGGCGGCTTGTGTGGTGGACGGCGTCCAGTCAACGGGTGTATCGGCGACGATCAAACACTTCGTAGCAAACGAGCAGGAGACACAGCGGCTAACCGTCGACACGGATGTGAGCGCGCGGGCACTGCGCGAAATATACCTGAAGCCGTTTGAAATCGCCGTCAAGGAGGCCAATCCGGGTGCCATCATGACGGCCTACAACCTGATCAACGGCACGCACGCAGACTCCAACGCACTACTGCACGACGTCCTCCGTGGCGATTGGGGCTGGGAGGGGCTGGTGATGAGCGACTGGGGCGGCGTAAACTCGACCGTGGATGCTCTTGAGGCTGGTCTTGACCTGGAGATGCCGGGGCCCACGCAGTGGCGCAAGGTCGAGGCTGTCGTGGCTGCAGTTCATGCCGGCAAGCTGTCAGCGAAGACGATCGACGAGCGCGCCTTGCGCGTGCTGCGCTTCCTGGAGCGGCAGCGCTGCTTCGAGGATCCGACAATCCCGGACGAGAAAGCAGTGAACAAGCCGGAGCACCAGGCGCTGATCCGCGAGGCGGGCAGCAAGGGAATCGTCCTACTCAAGAATGACAATAGTATCCTACCGCTGTCTAAAGAGAAGCTCAAGGGAAAGAAGGTGGCCCTGCTGGGCTATGCCAAGGACTGCCTGGCACACGGCGGCGGCAGCGCCGCGGTCAACGCCCACTACAAAATCACTCCCTTCGAAGCCCTTCAGAGTGCGCTCGGAAACGACGTTGAGCTGACCTACGCCAAGGGCGCCCCAACCTTTCGTCAGCTGCCGCTGCTGTTGGAAAACGTCGTTGGCCTGGACGGTTCGACTGGCTTCACATATAAAATTTATGTCGCCGGCAATGCCGAACCAATCAAGACGATCAACGGACACAAGTCAGAAGTATCGCTGCTGCAGGCGGTCTATCACGAGACCAACAAGGCCGAGCTCACTGGTACGTTCACGCCCACTGAGACGGCCACTTACTACTTCACGCTGTCGGGATTGGGCCCTTCGCTGCTGTTGGTGGACGGCAAGGTCGCCTACGAGCAGGAGGGAAACTGCAAGGACTTTATGGGTTTCTTGCTTGGTGGTGTAGCCGTGCCACTGATCAAGCTTCCGTTGCAGGCCGGAACGCCGTATAAGCTGCAAGTGCGGTCGGTCCCACCGAAGCCAGTCGAGGGAGAGGATATCATCCCGCTGTTTCTGGACCTACCGGGCGTGCGGCTGGGCGTCATGTCGGCCACTGAGCACGACAAGGATATTCTACCTGAGGCCGTGGAGCTGGCAAAGGTTGCTGATGTAGCCATCGTCTTCACTGGCCACGAACCTGATTGGGAGACCGAGGGTCAGGACCAGCTCAGCTTTAACCTGCCCAAGGATGGGAGCCAGGACCGCCTGGTCGAGGCCGTCGCGGCCGCTAACCCGAATACGATCGTGGTTAATTCGACGGGTGTCGCCGTGGCTATGCCCTGGCTCGGAGAAATTCAGGCCCTTGTGCAGTCCTGGTTTCCGGGCCAGGAGGCCGGCAATGCCATCGCCGACGTACTCACAGGCGCTCGCAATCCTGAGGGCCACCTGACCTGCACCTTTCCCAAACGTGTTGAGGACAGCCCAGCTTACGGCAACTTCCCCGGCACTCATGTTGACGGAAAGCTAAAGGTCACCTATGCCGAGGGCGTATTCATTGGCTACCGTCATTACGACCGCCTGCCGGCCGACAAAGTCAGCTTCCCTTTCGGGTTTGGTCTGTCGTACACGACCTTTATCTTCTCACACCTAGCCGTCAGCGCAGCCTCGGCTGACGAGTACGGCGTTAAGGTCACAGTGTCTAACACAGGCACCGTCAAGGGCGCTACAGCCGTGCAGATCTACGTGGGCAGCTCCGTGCCCACATCTGAGAATCCTATTAAGGCACTGGCTAGCTTTAAGAAGGTGACGCTGCAGCCAGGTGAGAGCGCGGCCGTGGAGCTGGTCGTAAAGCTGCAGGACATCGCTTCGTGGGACGAGAAGGGTCACCAATGGGTCATCAAGGCAGGTGATTACACTTTTAGCGTGGGCAAAAATGCTCAAGACTTGGTGCTGTCAACGGACGTCTCTATTGCTGCAAAGACGTACTTGCCATAAGGAATATGTCCTCATAGAAATAATGCAATGCAGATGAATTGAATCAAGCTGGATCACTACAATGTTTAACAATGTGAAAAGACAAAGTGACGTTGCAATAAATTATATCACTAGATCGAATTGTCAAAGAATATATTCTAATTGATAGGAATAGCTCAAATAATTTATCGTTGACTCAGCCAAGAGGATAGATGGCAATGAACGTGGAAAGCCAGGAAGGGAAAACACGAGAACTCCCTTCAAAGTATTCATGCTTGGACATATATCAGCCTTGACAATTAAAGCTAAACACCAATAAATTTGCATGCACCGAGAAATCTAGCTAAGGAGCATGATGCTTATTATTTATAACCGCAATGTAACAGTAATATAATAACGACTATCTATACTTTTGCGTCTCTTTTTATGTTGGCTTCCTCTTCTGCCTGTGCTTCTGCCTGCACGGTTGTCAAGTACTCTGGGAACTTCAGCGCAGGGACCTTATTCAAAAAGAGCTCGTCGAGCTCCTCGTAAGTGCGGCCCTTCGTTTCTGGCTGATAGACAAACAGGATGACTAGAGATATGGCGCAGAAGCCGCCATAGATAAATGCCGTCTTAGCTCCCAGGTTGGCCTTGTCGGGGTTGAAGATGTAGGGCAGAACAAATGCTTGTGCGGTGTAGAGAGCCTGCTGGCAGACAATGGAGAGACCGATACTCTTGGCGCGGAGACTGAACGTGGGGATCTCAGAGATGATGGTATATGCGGCCGAGCCGAGGCAGAAGTTGAAGACGAGGTTATACAACATCATGAAACCTATCGTGGCGTTGATGGTGCCCCTGTGGTTGCTCGATCCCAGGCCACCGGTCAGCATCAGCACGACAGTCATAGCTAAGGTGCCGTAGACAATGACGGTGCGGCGACCGAATCGGTCGATCAGCACACTAGCCGACAAACTGCCGAGTAGTGAGAGGCCCTGAGCCCCCAATGAGAGCTGAAACGAGCGGTGCACAGAGTTGCCAGCAAGCTCGAAATAGTATGTCTGGTAGCTGCTAACAAACATGACGCCGCTCATGGCCTGTACAGTTAGGGGGCATATGGTCAGCAGCGTGCGCCGCAGGTTGGTACCGCGGAAGCACTCGAGGTAGCTGGCGCTGGTCGTCTGCGCCTCCGCCCGGAGCTGCGTTACTCGGATCTCTTCTATGTGGGTGTCGATGTGGTCGTCTGGGACACCGAGCCGCGAGAGTGAGTTCCTGGCTTTTTCGATCTTGCCGACCGAGAGCAGCCACCACGGCGACTCAGGCATGAAGGGGCAGAATATAAGGCCCAAGACGCCGAATCCCCACTGGGCAACGAAAATACCGCGCTGAGTCATGTTAGACAGGAAAGACAGAGACGGTAACGAATAAAACGGATACGGGAAAATAAGATAACTTACATAAGCCCAGTGGTTGGTAAGGTTGCCATAGCGCTCTCCAAGACCTGTGCATATAAAGGGACCAATGCAGAGCGAGACGTTGGCTAGGCCGGTGAAGAGACCGCGGACTGTCGTAGGCGCGATCTCAGAGATATAGGAGACGCATACAGTGTTAAAAGCACCAACAGAGAGGCCGTTGACAAACTTGCCGGCGAAGAAAAGAGCGCATGTGGTCGAGGCAAACTCAAGACCCGTACCAACAAATGAGATGCAGATGGCAATGAGAATAGTCCACCTGCGCCCAATCGCTGAAAGCGTTAGTTGTGTTCCTGTGGATGATTTAATATATATCGAGACTTACTGTCTGCCAGCTGAGCTGAAGCAAGAGCGCCAATAATGGCACTGGCAACAGGACCGCCACTGAAAGCGGACTATTGGAGTCGTCAGGAAAAAGGACCAAGAAAGGATCGCAAGGATCAATGAGGGGTGAAGACGAAAAGGCAAAATTTGGAGAAGGAAGGGGAAAAAAGAAAGAAAAGAGTAGCCAAGAAGCCAAGATATTGGAGAATGGGGATAGTTACCTGCCACTTTGTCGGGAGGACATAATTGCCCTCGTACTCGTTGCCAAAATCCTTGCGAAACTGCTCAATACCGACGACAATGCTGCCGGCCTGGTTGTCGAAGCCCTGTATGCAAAGAACAAGGATGCTGTAAAGAAGCCAAGCCACGCAGACCTTGTTATTCATGATGCACTGCCACTGGCTCTGCTTGTGCTCTTCAGCATGACTATGAGACACGCCACCCGAGTCCTCGAGGTGGTCGGACTGTGCCCCTTGTGCTTGTTTGGATCTCATTCTTCTGTGCCTTGTGTAGATGATATCAAGATACTGGATTATGGTTTTCTGTCCTGTAAAAGAAAACGAGACACTGATTTATTGTGTGAGTATAATAGAGGAAAGAAAGGAATAAAAGGAGAGAGGGAGACAAGAGCGAACTAACTTAACAATAAGTATTTGTTCCCGAGCACGAGTATTGGAGTTCCCCAGATGGGCACTATGGGGAAACTGGGCAATTGGGGATATAAGTGGGACATATTGGAGATGGCCTCGTGGTCTGCTTACCTGGGCCAGTCTCGGCCTAACGTGCTGCGAATGCCCCGGCGCAATTGACACCGGCCAGCCCCCTTTTCTACTTCCCCCGAAAACGACTACCCCATCATGGCATCCACTCCGAGTAGTCCGCTTACCAAATGAGGGGGAGTCGGGGAAGACCTGTTCGCACAAAATGCCGCTCGTATGGAGCGTACCTCTCTCTCTCTGCTATGTGTAATTAGTATTCTCTCCACCCGGGGTACCAACCATTCTCTCCTATCGATGCGGGGCAAGATTCGCGGAACGGAGCGCCTGGGGAAGGTATGGGGTACGTCAAACAGCTGGCCTGTCATGGTAGACTAGCTTCTTCTCGGTATGAGATAGTGCATATAGACAGGGGAAGCCACAAGGACAAAGCCCGGCAAGCGAAACCCGCGAAACCCGCGAAACACGCGAGTAGGGGCGACGCATCCGCACATGGCTCGCCATTCATTTCTCGCATGAGTAAAGCGAAAATGAGCCTTGATGGACTCTTCACAGCAGTGTCGTCCTCGGCTCAGGTAACACCGATGAACGAAGGGGTATGTACTAATATGGTACGAGTGTTCTTAGATAGCCAGTTAAGTGGCCTGACCTCGGTGTCAGATGTCATGCTGAGTGTGTAGAAGTTTATGGCAATCCTAAATTTTTACAATATTTTTATCATTGTTTTCTTCTAGTGACGCTGCCACTTTGACTACCACTGACCTGTTTTTAACAGGTTCAGAACGTTTGCAAGTTTTTCCAACTGCGCTTCGCTGTCCATTGTTCCATCTCTCTCCAGGCCAAAGTCTTGGTAGAGGACGCTGTACTTGTCAGTATTGCCACTCGGTTTGTGTAGAGATTTAGGGTGCGGAGAGAGTAAGATCAAGAGGAAGTGAGGAGGACAGAGATGCAATCTATCCTGCAAGTTTCTGATTATCTGAACCTACTCGATGTCGTCGTCGTAGAGGAACGGACTGAAAAGGTCAGGCGGGCCATCGACAGACAGCTTGACCTCCTGCTTCCACGTGTCGGCAATGTCCTCGCCGAACTTGTCTAGCGCGGCTGTGTCGCCGGCAATGCGCTTCTCGTAGACCTCTTCCATGGCGAACTTGCGCAGGGCTTCGATCTTTATACGTCCTAGCTTGGGTGGCGACGCCATGGTCCAGCCGGCGTTCGAGTTGACAGCCTCGTCATGCTTCTTGCGCAGAAAGTAATTCAGGTGGCCCAGGGTTAAGACACTGAACACGGACGGCGGTGTCAGTGCGACCGGTACGATGGGCAGGTCGGCACTATTGCTGGACAGCGTAACCAGCGCATCGTGACTGGTGCCGGCTGGAACAACCACTCCTCGCGCGATGATGAAGTGTGTGAGGACTGCGTCGCTCAACCTGGTCGGGGGATAAGCAGCTTAGCAACAGCGCTCTAATTTTTTTCACTGTTCCATATTTCATGTTTATACTGAAAAAGCAACGTGAACGCAATAGGGCAGCGGGAGACGAGCTGAGCTGCGTGGCAGACTCACGAGTTAAGGATGTGAAATCTTGAGCCTTTGGCCATTTTTTCTGGTGTTGATTCGAGACGTTCACGGATGAAAGCACGACAAGTAAAAGTTGACGCAGCTTGTAAAGAATCTAGACAGCAAAGCACGGAAAAGATAAATCAAACAGACCATCATTAACTCTTTGCGTCGGCCTGTGATCTACCGAGTTCAATGCTAGAAGCAGTCACTTCGCGATCGGGTGGCCATTGCAGTCATGTGCCCGCACCAGTTTACCCGCACTTTTACCGCTAGCTGTTTTTTTCGGGCTCTAGTTTTGTAATATTATCCCGCGATAAACATAATAGACCCACTTGTTTACAGGCGCCCCCGGATCCTCTTATGTGACTGGAACGACTCCTCTCGCATACCGGCATCTTTACGATGTAGCTGCTCGCTACTCGTTATAACAATACCCCGGATTTATCAGCTTGCAGTCCATATTAGCTTGGTATGGGGAAGAAGGACGACACAAGACTGATAGTAATTCCCTTCCCATGGATTGAGCCGAATTCCTCTTCTGTCTCTTCAGTCTCCCTCTTCAGTTTCCTCTCCCTCTCTGCCTTTGTCTTGCGCAGCCCATATTGTGCGTACATCACTTCTCTTGTTGTAGTTTCATCCCTCCTCCCATCCCCCCCCCCCCCCGGAACATCGCAGCCATGGTCAAGAACGAGGGCGAGATCGTCGCCAGCTTTCCCCAGACCGTCTTCGAGGCTTCACCGTCATCCGAAGACGCACCCTGGCAGTCGTACAACTTTGCCCCCAAGTCCCGCACGGTGAAGGCTGATAGCATCTATACCACCGAGGGCAATGTGTCATCACCACCGCAGACGCGACTCGGCGACGTCGCCTCTGTAACGCTGACAGGCTCTTCTGCACTCGTGACGGTCGACTTTGGCGTCAACACGGCTGGTATTGTGACGCTCCGGTTTGGTCCCCAGAGCGTTCCGCAGACGGCCGTAGGTATCGCTTTTGCCGAGAGCAAGCAGTTCATTGGCCGCGGCAGTGACCGCAGCATGGACTTTCATGTCATCGACGGTGCCTTACACATAGTTGTGCCCGACAAGACGGCCGACCAGTCGTGGACCTGCCCAGAGCCGCAGCAGCGCGGCGCCTTCCGCTATCTGACCCTCTACCTCGAGTCTGACGGCCAGGTCGAACTCACCGAGATCACCACGTACAACAACATGCTACCTAGCTTCGGTGACAACCTGCGCGCCTATCCCGGATATTTCTACTCATCTGACGACTTTCTCAACACGATCTGGTACGCCGGTGCCTATACCCTGCAGATCGCCACGATCCCACGGGACACAGGTCGACGCAGCGACTGGGTACACCGCAAGACAGGCTGGGCCAACGACAGTCAAGCAGCACCGGAAAAGTACATCGAGGTGCTGACTGACGGTGCTCGTCGTGACCGCACCGTCTGGTCAGGTGACCGGAACATCAGCACCGTCACCAACTTCATCGCACTCAATGGAAAGGAGGGTACCTGGGCTGGCGTCGACTGGATGTTTGGGCTGCAGACTGACGAGGGCTTGTTTCCCTACGCCTGTAAGCCTATTTGGCACTACGGCAGTGACTCTTATCATCGTAGGTCCAGCCGAGCTTCTATTTTTTTTGGGACACAATCATTAACATCACGCCACAGTCTGGACCTTTATCGCCCTCTACGAAGCCTACTTCTATCACGCCGATGGCGGTGAAAAGGACAAGGATTGGATCCGGGAGAAGTGGGGTAAGGTCATTAAGGGCATGGACCTTGCCCTCAGCAAGATCGATGAAACCGGCCTGCTCAAGGTCACCCTGCCGGCGGACTGGGGCCGCAATCAGCTAATCGGCCACAACATGGAGGTCAACGCCTGCCTTCACTACGTGCTGCGCCAGTTCTCCCAGCTGGCACAGGATGTTGCCGGTGATACCGCCTTGTCAAAGGCATGGGCTAAACAGGCCGCCCTCGTCAAGGATGCCATCAACACTCACTTGTGGGACGAAGAAGCGGGCCTGTACCGTGACTACATTGATGCGCCTGTGCACCCACAGGACGGCAACACGTTGAGCCTCTGGTACGATGTGGTGTCGTCACCTGAGCGTGCTGCCCGTGTCTCGCAGGGCCTGACGGCCAACTGGTCAAAGTTCGGTCCTGTCGCACCCGAGTCGCCGCAGATGGTGTCTTCATTTTGTAGCAGCATGGAACTCGTCGCCCACAACATCGCCGGCCGCCCCGACCGCGCCCTCACCGTGCTCCGGACTATGTGGGGATACATTTGGAACTCGCCTTATGCCGTACAGTCTAGCCTGATCGAGGGCTACTATCACGATGGCCGCTGCTTCTACCCCTTTGGCGAATATGACGCAGCTTACATTTCCCACGCGCACCCATGGGCTTCAGGTCCCACTATCGCCCTCAGCTTCTGGCTCGTTGGCCTCCGCCTGCTAGGCGTCGGACACGAGCGCTGGATTTTTGCGCCACAGTTGTCTCTCGAGGCTGGCGAGGAGGGCAAAGGAAAGAGTCCTGAGTGGGCACTCACTGGGTTTACTAGTAATGCTAAGGGTTTCTTTTCTGCTGGCTATAAGCAAAGTATCCCGACTGAGTTGGTGCTGGCTATCAAAGCCCCTGAGTCGACGACCGGTCGCGTTGGGCTGCCTACTCTAGGCAAGGCGATTATAAAGGTCGAGCAAGACGGCGTTCAGCTAGACTTGAGCTCGCTAAAGCCAGAAAACGCCCACCTATTTATAAATGATGTTAAGGGCGGGAAAAGGACGTTTATAATTACTTATAAGTAAATTATTAATAAAGAGAGAGTTTAAGAGTTAGCCTTTTTACACCATCGAAAAATTTTATTCATACGGTAAATATATACAGTAAGTAATAAGTCGGAAAAAACGGATTTTTCAAAGTCGCACGTAACTCGCTACGACAACGCAAATCCATCAATTCGACATTAGAATCGGAATCGTAATACTCGACTACATGGCCTACGGCCGTGGCGGACGCGCGCTGCCGCCGCGCGGCCGCGGAGGCGGCCTCGCGGCATCTTAACACCGTGACCGAGCGACTTTATTATAAACTATATATAATAATAATAATACTTTTATCGAAGATATACGCGATAAGTAGTAAATAGACTTAATTCGAAACCTTATTACCCGTTTATTTTATAATCGGAAGTTAAATACGGTATACTTCGACGAATTAACGGCGGACATCCGCCGCCGCCTCGACGACGTTACGAGGCACCGGCTTTTTACGAAAGAGCTCGTAATAGTCGTTTAACGTTTTATTCCGACCCCTTTTTAATTAATTTAATAAAATATACCCCTTTTTATTTACGCTTAAGTAACCGCGTCGAGTACGCGCGTAATACCGGTAAAAAAAAAAGACCGTTACGAAGTTACGATTAATTACCGTAACGTGCCCGACGCGATTAAGTAACGTTAATATTAAAAGATAGTTTAAGTAATCACTATAATAATCGGCGATTATAACGATATCGTAAGTATACGTAAACTTTTAAGCGGCGACGTCGTCGTATAATTCCGAAACTTAATCGATTAATTCCCCCGACCCGGCTATTAAGTTAAAAAAACGTTTAGTTAAGACGTAATTATATATTAAAAAGTATATTTAATTATAACGAAAAGAGTCGGTAATTACTTTTTTAACGAAGACGCTACGATTAAAGAGCGTACTTTTAAAGTATACTTTTTATCTTTTATTAATATTAACGTAATTAAATCCTAATAATATTATTATTACTTTATAGCAAAAACACCTAAGAATCACAAGCTTCGCTAACGCCATTCTTACACACATCAGATCGTAAAAATCGACCCACATTAAAAACTACGCTAGGTTCTTATAGAAATCGGCCCACTTTCCGTAGACATTAAACCCTACTCCGCAGACACTAGGCCCACTTCCGTAGACATTAGCCCTATATTCTATAGAAACCACGCTAAGTTTTTATAAATATTAGTAACGCGTTTTAACTTACTCGAGTTTTTTACGCGAGTCTTATAGATAGAGAAGAAAAGTAAATAAAGACGAACAAATAAGAGTAAAGAAGAGACGAATTAAGAAGGACGAGTAAAAGAGAAGAAGAGAAAAGGCGAGAAGAGAAAAAAAGAAGAGAAGAGAAAAAGAGAAGAAAAAAAAAGAAAAAAAGAAGAGAAGAGAATAAAAGAAAAGAAAGCAGCACCGAGCAAGAAAAAGAAAGCACACACAGTCGGGAAAGGCCAGACACGAACCAACGAGAGCAAGACTTCGAACTGGACTTGAGCCCATCCGTCTATGCACTGCATTCGTTCAAAGACAGACAGGCCCACCGCATTACCTTACTCGATTCCGCTTTGGGACTTTGCTCTATTGGTGATGTCGGACCATCAAGAAATCAAGATATCAAGATATCAAAATATCTAGATGCCAGGGATAGGGTTGGAGGACCTCGGGATCCCATACACCTACACGCTGCTGCAGGTGGTCCCGGCCTAGATACTGCTAAGTGGCTGTCTACATCTCGTAGACGGGCCGTTGACATGTGTCCCGATGTTCACCCGGTTGCAAGGTCACACGGGCACACAATCACCAGTAAAACCTTGCAGGCCGCGGGATCATCTCACTGGCCCGGCTAAACGAGGCGAATACTACAAGATAGATGTGTACATACATCTCGGCGGCAGCTCCCGGCTGCACAGGCAACCGAGGAACGAGCCCCGTCTATCCCGCATGGGTCTTCGTCATTCGTGCCATGGTGATTACGGAACGCACACACTTGACTCTGTGCATGACGCACTCACACACTCATAAATGCACGTTGTGCTTTTCAAATTGGGTGATCTGGTCAGGCGAGTGTATCGTCAGGCTTCTTCTGTGCTTATCTCCTGCCAGCGGCGGCAGGACCGGGCCAGTGTTGCAAACCCAGCACTGATATGGCATGCTTCCACTTGCGGCATTGCCAAACACCAGGAGGTCTAAGCAGTCAAAGGAATTGCGGATGCCGGGGTTTCTTGGATGAATAGTAAGAGACACCCAGGATGTCGATGTCTAGTATGCACAGGGCCGCTGAGAAAGTGACGTCAGTGTTGGGCTTCAACGAAGAATTTCTCGTGAAAACGAGCCTCCGGGCTATTCGCGGCCGATGGGTGCCAGCTGTCTACTAAATTCTCCTTGTTTATGTCAACAACGCCATGCTGCTAGGGTAGGATATATCCGCGTACGAGGATCACACGACACACCAGTCAATGCGAGGCCGACAGTGTTCCGTTAACTTGGTGTATCTACTCGTACAATTTCTCATCACTCCGGCCCCCACCGCCATGCACGGCTCCTTTATTTGAACAAGTGTATGGTCAGATGATGCTTTTTGAAAGCGACTTCAGCTTACAACGGCATCCGCCATGCATCTCTAGCGAGTTAGCTGGCCGTCTCTCATTCCCTCTGCATAGTATTATCTACGTAGTTCTGTCGAGCATCTGAACGCCAGATCACGGTTGCCGAGCTGTCTGGGGCGCATGGAATACACCCATTGGCAGTGTTGCAGTGAGCTTGGTATGCACGGCTGCCTCACTGGCTGTTGTTTCGTCTGTTGATTCCCGCAGAGCATCGTAATGGAGAGCACAGGCCAAATACTCGCAGCTTGGCGCAGAAAATTGCCGTTATTTGATAACAAAACCAACAGCAGAGGTGCCCCGGACAGTTCTGTGGATGCGTTTATGTTCTGGTAAGATAGATGTATTCGATGCAACGCAGAAGAGCAATCCCCAGCCTACTTGCCGGCACCCATGCTAAGATACGACTGCTACCTGTTGGTCCGCTGTTATGGCGAAGCAATGGATGGCTCATGTCTTTCCCGCCCGCCTGGTGTCTTTTCTGAATAGAGCCCATGAAGAGCTGGTGGCATACACACATATCTTGCAGTTCGCACTACACTTAGCTTTTCGATGTGTGATCACATCATCACAGCGGCCAGAAGAAGACCGCGGCCCAATTCCAACAAGTGAAAAAGGAGGGCCACTACGACTAATTTTGGGCAACAATCACACTGCGGTTCAGGCATTGGCGGATAAAAGACAATTAAACAAAACACTGAAGGGTGATACAGTGCACGGGAGGCAGCTTGCTGTCGCTCAAATCACATTCTTGTTTGCGCCTGCGACTAGAAATAAGACCCAAACGATAATCCCACGTCATTCTGCATAAGGGGATGAGGAGCAGGGCATCCACAACACAGGCGGGCAGGGGATGTGAGAATACGGGACTCGCCTACCTGCAGTGTGGGATAATACAGCTTACGCCGTACTAGGGATTTAGAAGCGCAGCTGAGAGTTCCAACAAGCATAGGAGTCAGCTGGTAGCCAGTCGAGCAGGAAGCAGGAAGCAGGTTGGGCTCTGGGAATATGTGACGGGGGATCACAACTCTGCAAGTGTGTCTAGGCAAGATGCATCTGTTCACCAAGCGGTGTGCCAGCTGCTGATGGGTGTGTCACAAGCTCTGCTTTGGACATAACTAGAGTCGACGGATGGAACTTGTCGCGCCGCTGGTGGCCGAATGGAGATAGTGATAGGATCTGCTTGCCTGTGCTTGAACCGAGCCGCTTGCTCCTTCAGGTACGAGCATAGCATAGACACCGTGGGCAAGAGTGGACGAAAAGGCCAAAGATGGTTGGAAGACAGGGGACGAGGTCCTTTACGCGAAATGACATGCACCAGGCGGCGTCCCGTCACACCGGTCATCTAAATATACAGTGCACGACGCCCCGCACGCCATAGGAAGCCATAGGAAGCCTGTTGGTATGTATCACGCTGGCTGATATGTTCAGCTTGTCCGGCCTCATAATTCATCACTTCCAACGCCGTTTATTTATCACCGTTTATCACCGTTGAGCTCTTGAGCAGTCTTATTTCGATCTGCATGCAGCAGTGCTAAGCTCTGGCCACGGCGTCTTGACGCGCTACCTGTGCTTGGTCGTTACGAGTCCGAAGATTGACACCGGCTAGAATAGCGTTACTCTTAGTCCGGTCACAGCTTGGCTAAGGCAGTCTCTACGAGCTCTCTTTGTTTCATACGAAGGTATCTTATGAAGTATGCTTACGGGATACTGAGTATGTACGCGTGATGATAATCGTTACAGAGTCACAGCACAGTATATTACGAAGCTCATGCACAGATCCACAGCCGCTTCGCCGCGTCTCCTTTGGGTACGGTCATCTGTCCATCCCTGCAGTTCCTTTCTGTTCTGCGCTGTCTCGCCTCGGCCGTCGCCTTATTTGCCGCCTTAGTTTTTGATTCAAATTGGTGGCTTCCAGTGACATTATACTCCGTATTGACAGCAACGGCTGCGTTGCCCTGCGAGGGTGTGGTCGGTGAAGGGTGCAGTATCTTGCAACAACTGATTGATCTGGCATCCCGACATTACTACAAACATGCGAGATTGTTGGATTCAAAAACATTGGCCACGGATGAGAACGGAATCAGCTTATCGAGTATCTGTGCTGCGAGGTTCAGTGCTTCTTGTTGTTTTGAGGGCAATGTGTCCGATACGAGTGCGTTTATTGCTGATTTAGGTATATTGTTTATTTACCCCTTTCACGATGTGTTATCCATTGCCCGCTTCATGTTTATTAATACTAGCTGCCATTGCATTTGACAACTAGGGAAAAGGCTAGTTACATGCTCAGTGTATTATCGTATACTCTAGTAGGTGCGAAGTAAATAAGTCTTAATATTACTTAAGTGTTCTTGTGGCCATCATATTTTTGGTCGATATATTGCATCACGCTGGCGGTCCTGGTAACCTGTCGTCTTGCATAGCCTCGTACTCAAAGAGCTGTTAACCATACGCTATCATACTTTCAGTGCAGACTGATCCTGTTTACATATACAAGCTTGATGTTCATAGTGGCTAATGTGTCTATGCTGTATTCTAAGCTATATTTATAGTCTTGATTATAGACGGTGTACAACAGGCTCATTGTGTTCCACGACACAGACGCAGCCACTTTATCTCTACGACAGTGAATTCGTCCGAGTAATGTGAGGGCCGCGGCCGATAGATGGTGTGTTCTCACGCTGCACAGCCTTCGACTCTGATATGAACTCTAGAACGGGGATCAGCAAAAGTCGTTCCGAAGGTCATGCTGTACGCCAGGAGTAATTGTTCTACAATCGGAGGCACCATCTAGAAACAACGGCAAAGACATACGCCTCTGTTCGTCCACCGCACATTTTCTGGGTGTTGCCTTACCAACGACAAGACACCGCCTTTCCACGCTGGCAGTGCTCAGCAACAGAATATAAACCCGAGGACAAGGTGATGCTGTCGGCGCCCAACCACATCACATCACGGCTGAATATCGCCACTGGTCACCGATTCACACCCCTCC
Source organism: Ophiostoma sp. 15807 (assembly GCA_029298765.1). Taxonomy (NCBI): domain Eukaryota; kingdom Fungi; phylum Ascomycota; class Sordariomycetes; order Ophiostomatales; family Ophiostomataceae; genus Ophiostoma; species Ophiostoma sp. 15807. The sequence goes on along the minus strand of JANSLQ010000156.1, from coordinate 37,187 downwards.
CATGCGGCATGCGCTATCCTAATTACAGGCGGACTGCAGTCTCGACTTTCATTTCGTGTTTCCCATCTGACGACAAGAGGAGGATAAAATGGAAGAGAACATCATCTCCAAGAGGGCAAGCCATCCATGTGTGTGGACCAAGGCTCGTCCCGCACCAGTAGATGGTCCACGACGACAAGAGACAATGAAGCAGAGCCGAGACATTCCTCAGGAGCTCAGGAAAAAGCAAAGGGCGGGAGCAAGTTGCATGCACGTAACAGGGGGTCGAACAGAGGCTCTCGAACAAAGACCACTCTACAAGGTTGTCTGGTGATGTGTTCCGGCGAAGCTGTTGAGTTAGCAGGACAACGCAAGGGAGGGTGGTCATTATGGTGCTGCGTGGGCTGCCACTGGCAGGCTCTGCCTTCGAACGGTGTTTGATGAAAACAAGCAGGCCTGCCGGGCCAGCCGCTCATCCTCGTGATCTACCGGTGCTGGCCACGACATGAGACTCGGGCCAATATGTGACCCGCAGTCAGCCAGCCACCTCGTCAGTGTGCTCGCTTTTCTCACTGGTTTGATTAGTTATCCGTTTTTGGTTTCGTTCTTGTTCGTGTTCTTTCTCTTACTTTCTTTGCTTCTTCCTGCCTTTTCTTTATTACTTCCTTCTTTTTGTTCTTCTTTTATTGTTTATTTGCCTTGTCTTATCATCATGCAAAAAGTTTGCACTTGGGTGCGGACGGTTTGCATTGCATGATTGAAATTGAAAGGGCAGAAATACCGGGCGTCATCTGGTGGTATGATAAAAAAGCATCCAAAACCAAGCAAAAAAAAGCAAGAGGTGAACAGCATGATACCGTATCCCAGCCGCAGTTATCGTGGGATCGTATGTCTCCGGCTGCAAGGACGTCGGCACTGGGACGAGCAGTGCAGACGATGATCAATGCAGTGAGTTGTCTCTGGAGAAAGAAGGAAGGAGCAATAGCGTTGCATTCGGGACCTGAGACACGCTCTTTCCGTATGTGTCCTGTGTGATCATGCTTGTTGCTCCTGCCTATATTGTCGTGTAGTGGATGCCTCTTTCCGCCTTTTTTACCGAATTTTGTGACTGCACCTTCCGTCGCGACGACGAATCGCTCATTAGTACCGGAGAGGAAGGAGCGACACAACACCATCGGAGCCCTGGCTCTCATCCGCGGTTCGCAAGGAGAGGCACATTGGGTGCTCGTCTCTGTGCGCCGGGTTTCCGCGTATCGATATTGGCATGCATACTCCGAATATATATCCCTGCACACGGAAGGCTGCGCCTTGCATGGCCTGGCCTTGCCACCGGAAGCGTCCCCCGGGGCATTGCACAAGGCAGTCGGACTGAACATAGGGCTGGCCCACGGCTTATGTAAGACAGCTGGTGTAATCGAGAGCTCCGTGATCGGCCTTGGTGTTAGTGCTGGATTGGGCTGTTTTGCGGGAGGCATGCTGGCGGAGGCAAGAGCGGGACAGAAACGCTAAAAGCCGCTAAAAATGCACGACACAGGGAAGGCGCCAGAACAAACTAAAACACCCAACATCGACACATCACACAGCCTTCTCAACCCCACCTCGCAGTCTGTGTTTTATCGATTTGCGATTATATTTACCTCCCTTGTCGCAAGGATCGATAATCGGACTTGAATCCCGCATTTTCGTCTTGCACTTTTCACACCGCAATTCTCGATTCGCAACCTGACACGCCCGCCCATCCCTGCAGTCTGCAGCTTGCAAGTTCGCATCAGTCCGCACGCCACGCCACGTCCCGTGCTCACACAACACACAACACACAACACACCCGACACCCCTATACGTTAGGACCATGGCTGGCGGAAAGAAGGGAGGCGCTGAGAGTAGCAAGAAGGCCCAGGGCCAAGCCCGCAAGGCCGACGCGGCTGCACAAAAGGCCGCAGCGGAAGATGCCCGGCGGGATGCTGCAGACTCTGCAGATTGGCAGAAGGGTGCCAAGGGGGCCGGAAAGAAGTGAGTACTTTTGCTATGTCTGTTCGGTGTCTTTTTTTGGGTCTCTGTCCTGTTCTACTCTGTTCTTGGTGTGCGCTGGCGTGCCATGTGGACGGCTCAGCGGCTGCTTATCCGTGAGCTGCCATCCGTCCGCTTGGCCGTTTCTTACGATCCCATACTGACCACTGGACAGAGAGGCTGAGGCAGCTAAGAAGGCAGACTTGGCACGCAAGAAGGCCGAGCGTGAGGCTCTTCTGGCCGAGGAGGAGAAGAGCACGCCCGGCCGCAGCGCCCCCAAGAACAACAAGTCGGCCACCAAGAAGACCGCAGCCCCCTCGAGGGGCCTCGACCTGGCCCAGCTCGATGCCCCCGTCGACGCGAAGCTGACGACGCTCAACGCCTCCGGTATCGACAACGCCCTCGATGCTCTGGCCATCGACAACACTAGCGGAAGTGCCGCAGGTGCTATTGATCGTCACCCGGAACGTCGCTTCAAGGCTGCGTATGCCGCCTTTGAGGAGCGCCGGTTGGCCGAGATGGACAAGGATGGCACGAGCAAGGGCCTGCGTCTGAACCAGCGCAAGGACAAGATCCGCAAGGAGTTCGAGAAGAGCCCGGACAACCCGTTCAATCAGGTGTCTGCTCGATACGACTCGACCAAGACGGACCTCGCACAGATCCGGGACCAGGAGAAGACCAAGGTCGAGGCACGCCTGAAGTAGGCACGTTTTAGAAGGATACACCTCATCTCTTGAGAAAGGCTGACTCTAGCGCCTCTCGGGACTTGATGTGCTCTACCTGGCACTTTGTCTTTCTTGCCCTTTTCTCGTTCCTATCCCTTCGTCTCATTGATTATCGTTTACTCCTACATTCTGTCCTGGGTCCGGCTGGCGTTTTTAATTCTCGTCTCGGGTTGAGGACAACTGGCTGGTCCGGCGATGGCTTCTGCTTCGCCCAGGATGAACGTCACATATAACCAACTGGCGGCTTGTTTGTCTAGCTATCCCTGTCCCTCCTACACACATAACTATCTCTTTCACGAATATCGCATATCACGCGCCCGCATGTAAAGTTTAACGCTGCTGTCTTGCTGCCTTTTTGCTCCTCTGTGAGCACGCCCAAACTTGCAGCTCCGTAGCTTACACCTAGAACCTTGGGATTGATAAACCGATAATAATGCATAACCAGAGTCCACGTATGAGTCCGACCACGGACAATTGTTGGTAACTTTATCTGGCGTTAGCTGCCTTGGCCGTGTAACCAGAGCCCCGAGAGCCCCTCCGCCGCCCCTCTTAAATGAACCCACCCTGACCCCATAAAGAGTGGCAGAAAACACACCGCCATAGATACCGCCTTCTTCTTTGGGAGAGCTTCGTGTCGCATAAACAATGGCTCGCATCTGGAACACGATGCAACACCATCCGAGCTCACACTCGAGAGGCGAATGGTTTCTCATTCATCGTTTCCCCAGACTATGCATTGAAGACTGAAATGTCCAACTCAAAACTCGCAAGCCTGCCGTCGTTGCGGCGGCAGACTCTGCTAGCCGAATTGTGAGCTCTCCCCCTTTCTCGAGACCTGCGCTAGACCGATGCATCATAATGACGATGTGCCATCTGCCGGCATAGGAGTTTCATATATATGTTGTCGGTTTTTCTAACAGATGAATCAGCTCTGGTCTGAAGCAGGCATGCCCAGAAGGCGTGTTTGTGTCGCTCACACCTGGTGATCCGTCACTGTGGTCCGGAGTTATATTTGTCCACAACGGTAAGCCCCAACGCATCTGCTACAATGCTTTGTGGCAACCTTTCATCTTCCACAAAAACACAGACTGGACTTTGACTGATTATATAGGCCCGTATGCACCCGCAGTCCTGCGCTTCCAGATCTCGTTCCCCGACACCTACCCAGACCTCCCACCACTCGTCACCTTTTCCACCGACATCTTCCACCCTCTCATAGCCTCCCTCACGAACCACATGTCTGGTCCCCAGGAGGGCGGTACCGCTCATGCCCCAAACGAAGAGCGTCTTCCTCCTGGCGGTTTCAGTTTGCGCCACGGCTTTCCAGCTTGGTTTGGCCGGGGCAATCGCAGTGCCAGCGGCCGTCAGTCGCAACTCGCTCCGCAGACTCCACCCCGTCCGAGCAGCTTCGGCAGTGCCCAGTCCACTCCGAACTCAGCCGCTGTATCACCTTTCGCAAAGAACAGCCGCGCGGCAGCTGGTGGCAGCATGACTTCCGGCACGGGCCTCGTCACGGCTGCGTCGACACCGCCTCCCTCTTATCTGCGGACGCGGCCCGCGGCAACCGACATCTCGACGTACGACGTTTTAGACTATCTCCGCAGCGCCTTCGACAACCCATCTGTCTTGGACTCTGTTCCGCTCGAAGCAGCAGGTGACCCGAACGCATGGCATGCGTGGCGGACTCACCAGCGCCAGCAAGGAAAGGTTCTGCCGGAAACCGGTGGCGATGTAGCGAGCGCGGGAAGCCCAAGCAGCGCCAGTGCACAGGCTTCTGAGGTATCGAATCCGTCGAGAAGCCCGGGAGATTGGAACTGGGAACATGTATGGGAGAACCGCGTCAGAGAGGGCATCAATAACAGCCTTTCTGACCCGGTCCTCTTTGGCAGCGCGGGCGCCGCCGATGATGTGGTAAGCTACGCGGCTATGACTCGAAACAGTGTGATGTGTTGCTGACCGTTCTAGATCCGGTTCCTCAATATGGAAGACGGCGATGTCGAGACGATTAAAGAGAACTTGAAGCGCACATTGGGTGCTCCGGTATCGTGAGCTTGGTCCTGCTGCGATTTCTTCTACTTGTATCCTCTTGCCTCCGCCAGTCGTCATGGAACAGCAACGTTCAAGCAATGGGCCTGTGGTTTAGTGGTATAATATTTCCTTAGCATGGAAGGGGTCCTGGGTTCGATTCCCAGCAGGTCCATTATCTTTTTGCCGTTTTTTCGTGCTGAGTTGTTTTGTTTGCGGACTTTTTGTCCCTTTTGTGGCAGAGTTGATTTTTCCCATTTTCGAAACATCGCAAGATAGCACTACTTTTCTTATACTAGTTCTTCATCAGGTGTAAGAAAACTCCCAAGGCCTAGCGTAATATGCTATGTAAGATTTGAATTAAAATAGCCATATAACATACAGATATAATCCTAAGACAGGAGAACTGGGACTTTGATACTAATTATTACGAGTAGATGCGAATTTGGCGATGTCAAAAAGCTTACCTAATCTGAAGAGACAGCGCCACATGGCAGACTAAAAGCTAACTGCTCTTGCCTCTTGGAATATAGTAACAATCATATCGTATATGGCAAGAGCTTGGGGGTAAAGTAAACAAAGAATATCGACCTGATGCCGTGTTCACCTCTGCAGTACAAGTGTGTCTGACGTGGCTGTTTTCTGATATCTTATGATGCCATGTCACCGCATTCTGATACACATACTTTTGTTTTTGATCATTGTTTTGAATACTGCAGCAAGCATGGAATCCGGCGACCAGCAGCCAGGCCCCTTGAGACTCGGCAAGAGTGCTCTCGACATCGGCAATGCAACGTCGGATGCATTCACCGGGACTAGTCTTCAAGCGCACGCGGCAGAACAGGTTCGCAAAGCAAGCGTGGCTACAGACGGGAGCAATGGCAGTGTCCGAGGCGATCCCGGTGTAAGCCAGCGACGCTTAGCGATCCCAAAGAAGCGGCAGCCTCTGCCTACTTGGCACGACGATGGCACAGGCCGCTTCTACTCGCCCTCTGCCTCATACTCTGCTACAATGATTCGGAGGAACCAGAACATCACCGACAACACAGGACATAGGAGTGACAGTAACGACTTGGGCTTCCAGGACAGTAATGGCATCCGCCAGATGTCGATGCACAACGAATCCGGGACCGGCGAGCGGTATAGCTCCATTGGTGCCCAGTATGTACAAGGCATGCGACACCGCCAGCGTGAGTTGGCCTTTGCACGCTGCTTGACTGAATAATTCCCGTCTGCTAACTATACACGAGTTCCTGAGGTAGGCAACGGCCAGCAGCAGAATATACTAGCGCAGTCACAGCACGGCAGGCAGCACCACTTGGACGAGGATGTAGGTGAGCATCTTCGAAGAATAAGCATCAGACCAGATGACCCATTCTACTCTGCTAGAGATGAAATACCGAACCCGATGCAGGCCACTCATGCAGGTCCAAACAGTCAGTACTGGGGGTCTGGCTTCCCACCTGATTATGGCAGACAGGCGAGCATGTCAGCTTCAGGACCAGACAGATGCGACCTATATGGTCCCGGCCCTGGCCCCGGTGCAGAGCCTGTCTTCTCGCGCACATACGACCGACCACTGTCAATGGACCCTCTATCAGCCATGCCAAATATGGCGAACATGTTCCCAAGAGAGCCAATCGAGAGGGCAGCTACGGCCGCCCCTTTTGAGAGCCGAGTTCAACAGCAAGCACGGATGCAGCAGGGCCATTTTGGGTCTCCCCAGCGTCATATGCACTACAGAGACCACCTTGACCAGCGCGCGTCTAGCAGGCTTAGCCACTTTCGCGGCAAGCCCGACACAGACATAGGACCTGATCCACAGATTCTTGTTCCTATGATCTCCGTCACTCCTGAATGCAGGGCAGTCGAGGGGAAAGTCAACAGCTTCTGGGCAGCTATTGAGCTGTCTGCAACCATCACACAGCCTTTTGACAACCGGGTTTTCCACAGCCGTGACTCGGCGCTAGATTACTGCCAGCCTTCGATGTCGGGGTTTTCAGCAGAAGAAGATCAAGGTAGGCCCGCTCTTCACACATAAGCCCAACATGACGACCCCACAGCTGACCGTGATATATCGTTCCAGAGCTTTACCGATTTGGATACATTTCCAACTTGGACATTAAGATATTGCCATCTTACCAGGCAGAGATTCTGGAGGTACTTGGAAAGAGCCCTAGCCTTTTGTAGGTCTCCTGGATGTGAAGCAATGTGCATACGGTATGCTGTGTTCATATGTACTGATATAACCAGGACGCTGCTTCCCGGGTCTCGTTGTCTGATAATGGTGCACGTCCACCTTGACACAACCAAGGGTAGCTACCGTCACGACACGCAAGAATATCGGCCGCCATCTCAAAAGAAGCGATCTGAGCAGCTTTTGGAAGACTTAGAGCTTCAGCTAGGTGCAACTTCCCAGGAATACATGCAAATTCAGCTTAAGTACTCCCACTCCGGATTTCCCAAGCATGATGCCAGGCAGAGTTCGATAGGTCGAGTTGGCGGGTGTATTGAGGTGAGTACAGCAATCGAAACTACAGCCACAGCGCTGGTCATACAGCAAAACACCTCTTCCATGTGGTCGCCCCATTTAGCTCCCACAAGCAGTCCTCTGGTAGACATTGTCGCCAAGCACTAGGGCCCCTCGGCGGCAAAGGAAATGGCCAAGAGAATCTCCGCCTCCATGGATATAAGGATGCTGAGAAGGAGCGAACCCCCTCTCGCAAGATGGGGTGGGCAGCAGCCAAGAAGAGAAGACCGGACCCCCGAGGATACCATCCAGGACGACAGCCTTGACGAGATCACCCCTCGCGCCAAGTCACAGAACCAGAGGAAGGACAAGAATCAGCAGAAAGAGCCGCAGGCCGGTACTGAAGTCTCGCCTCTGCAGGAGCGCCCAAAGGTGCCACTTCGACGCATGAGAAAGCTGTCTAGACCTGCATCATCCACACTGGATAGACTGGCCTCGGCGACGTTTCTTCCTCGCAAACGAGTTTCTCTCCCCCAGATTCCTAGGCTAGCCCTTTCATCGACAAACATACCCCTAGATACAAAGCAGATGTCCCCGGGTTGTCTTCTGCCGCGGTCCAAAGGTATGCGCATGGGGCCTGACGGGCCAAGACAGCCGATCCCCGAAACTGCACCTCAAAACATTCGGCGACCGGCAGCAATGGACGCGCTAAAGCTGCAAAACTATATGCATGAAACATCGCAGCAGAGCATTGGAGGGGAGAACTATGGTGGGCAGGCGGCCTATGGAGAGTTCCGCAGCTCCAGCCGGAGCAGCACAATGAGTAAGAGGTCCGGAAAATGGTCGTGGTCGGGCTGGTTCTCATGATGTGTTACTGGTGCATCAGTCAAGAGCTTGTATGCTTCAGTCGTTGAATATCGCCTTTTTGGTCTTTAACACTCTTTCTGGACGCCAGGTTTCATTCCTATGCTAGGGTAGCCTTATTATTTTGCTTTTTGTTCCTCTATCAATACACCCAGATTATCGAACCCAGTCTGCTCTCGCTGGCCCGTTGCTTTCTCACCGGTACGTCGCAGCGGACGACCGTCATCATCAAATTCGGCCCATTGGAAATATGTGCAGCCTTGCCGTCCAGGAATATTGCCCGCATGGCACATCCAGAAATAGCGGCCGTGATTTTCGTGTTTCCGCTGTACGACACGTAGGATGGCTGCGATATCGCATCGGCATCGGGGCGTGAGCTCAGGGCGGAACTCTGCTCGGTAGTCACGATACGTGATATTGATGCGTTTCCGGCCGCTCACAGGATGAGGGTCGATGGATGTGGCTGGTGACACAGAGTGCTTCCACTCTTCTTGCATCTCTGCGTGCATAATAAGAAGAGAGTTGTGAGGCAAATGTATGCTGATCTGTCCCGCAGCATTATCATCCTGGGTGGGTTTCCTCGCTATCGAAGCCGAAGACGAAGCGTTGTCCGCGCTATGATCCCGAGGAACAATTCGCCGCACACGAAACTCCCGAGCGACACCCAGAGACAGGGACCCGATCACCGCTCTTGGCCCTAGATATGTGAGGTGGTCGCTGTGCCAGCCTACACTCTCTTCGCCGCCATTGTAGCAGTTGACGAAAGCTGCGTTTGGCTTCCAAGGCTGCGAGTTTTGGTACTTGAGCTTACGCGCACCAGGATAGTGCGTCGTGATACGCTCCTGAACGGCCTTGTTGACTGCATCTTGGACGAGTGGCCGCACGCTCTCCATATGCGGGGTGACCGTACGGATATCCGATAGCCGCGAGCCATTGTAACGGTAGCCATCATGGGTGTCTGAGTTGAGTACAAATAAGTCTTGCTCGGCACGATTGATCTTTGCCGCATCTCTCCGTGGCGCCATTCTTGCTTTTGCAGCCGTGGGCACAGTGCCTGACTCGAGGTAGAGGCACGATGTGTGGGGACTTGACACTACCTGCTCGAACAACTTGAACGTGTGCGGTGTGTCAAACGACTCGGCCTCGGCCATCATTTCCCGGAGTAGGTCGTTGGCTGCCTCGGCGGGCAGAAAGTCATGCACCAGGGTGCACGGTGTGTGAGCCCCAATGTCGACCGGGTCGTACAAAAATAGAGTGCGCCCGCGTTTTGACAAAAGCGTTGCTGCCGGGCCTTTCTTTTCTGGCGACAGCGAGCTGCGGGGGTCTGACGATGGGAACAAAGAGCGTAGGGACGTCTGCAGTCCAATGGCCCCGCTGCCTCTGCCCAGCTTCAGCTTCTTCGTCCATGCCTCCCTATGGCTCTGAAAAGCCTCCGATGCCAAACGAACGGAACCGTCATAGGCCAAGAGAAGATCTAGAAGCATGTCTTGATCGGTGTTGCCGCTGCCATCATCCACGAGAGAGGCTAGCATGGCCAGCTTGACTTCGGTAGAGTCTTCCTCGAGACCATTGCTGTGTGCTTCATTTGCTTCATTCGAGGTCACACTCTTGCCCAAGGCCTTTCTTGTCGTCGTCGAGTGCCCGACTAGCGGAGGCGACGGCGTTCGCAGTTTGCGTTTCTTTTGCCTTGTCACAAAGGCGTCCATCGTAGAGGCGGGGTTGCTCAGTCCCAGCCTGGCAGTCTAAAACATGATCTGACAAAGTTGGTGATGGTCTGGGCAGGCATCAATGTCTGCATGGCCAACAGCTTTTGCCGGCGACGACTCTCTAGATCATAGCTTGGTTGATAATATTGGTAACTTCAAAAGGCATCAATCCAGAGATACCCGAAATGAAACCAGATCTTGGTTTTTACATCGTATTTCAATGGCCACTTTGAAAGCAATCGTAGCTGAGAAGAGGCGTTTTTCTTACTGAACGACCCACTTTTGCTGGGGGTTTGGCGATGGTGGTTGTCGCCAGACGACGCGAAAACACGTGACTCAATTAACGCCTGCTCCAGGGGTCGAGCGTTGTTCAGCACCGCCTAGCCCCTTGTAGACGCGCTTGCTCGCTTCCTCCTGTAGTGTTGGTCGTTCAGGAACACGACACTGGATCGACGTCAGTATAGACCTCGCGAATCGTTCTTTCGACAACATCCTACCGTCCGTACCATCTCGGAACATATACTCCCACATCGCCACCTCAAGAAAACCCTATTGGTGCACCGAAAACATGTCCGGCATCAATGGAAGCCGGAAACGGGCTCGGTCCGACGCCGACGATGTTGACGCCGACGCGACAACAGCTGACACTGCCACCTCAGTATCCACGACGACCACGGGGACCAAGAGACAGCGACTCACGAACGAGCCACCGTCAATTGTGGTCAACGGAGTAAGCCATGGTGCCGCCGACACAACTCATGCAGCCGGCCGCCTGTCGGCACTGGCAACGACACCAAAAACACCAAGAACGGTCCACGCCATGGCCTCTGCCATTACCGGCGCACTTGCATACGGCGTCGGGAGCCTTGTTGGTGGAGGCAGAATGCGAGGAAAGTCCATTTCTAACCAGCACGGCGCCACACTCGTGCCACGATCATTGGCTTCGTCGCACAACGAAACAGGCACACCCGAGACGGACGCACAAATGCTGAACGACATCATGGGCGGCGATGTGGATGCAGAGGGGTTTCTGGATCCCGACGCTACCGACACTGAAATGCCTGAAACACCAACATCCAAGAAGCCAGCCTCTGTGGCGCGCCGAAGTTCGCAACAGCCCAAAGGCCGGCGGAATGTAACGGATGCAAATCCCGCGCAAGACGACGACAAGGAGGAGAATGCCACACTTGTTGGCTCAGCATCACCCACATCAGATACGCCGTTCAAGAACCCATTGCGTGCTCCATTACTGGCCGTGTCAGGGACTACAGAAACACCAGCGGCTATAACGACTCCAGCCAAAAAGAGAGGCCGGAAGCCAAAAGACCCGTCTCAGCCAACTACACCGAGGAAAACACCCGCGAAAAGCACTGCGTCTGCCAGGAAAAACGCCACCCCCAAAGCAGCGACGCCGAACGGGGACGCGCCCATCAAGAGAGGCCGTGGACGGCCAAGAAAGCACCCGATAGTAGAGGAGGATCCAGTCCTCAAGCTTGCACAAGCAAAGGCTCGAAGCCTCGCGAAGCAACAACTGCTACAACAGCAGAAGGCCGTCGACGAAGATGATGACTCCGGTGAGGTATGTCTCATTTGCGGCAAGCCGGACTCGGATCCGCCCAACGAGATCATTCTGTGCGAGACCTGCGACTTGGCTGTGCACCAGCAGTGCTACAATGTGCCAGTCATTCCCGAGGGTGACTGGTTCTGCAAGAACTGTGTCCGGAAGCAGGAGCACGAGAAGCAACTACAGAAGCGAGCGAGCGAGACACCAGCTGGTGATGAGACGGAGGAAGAGACTGGCACGGACCGTCAACCACTTGAGCCTCCTACCGCCCATGAGAAAGATGACCCGGCTGCGGAGCTGGTTGCTGCGGCCCCTCCTCGCGACTTGGCACCCGACATTGCAAACTTTGAGTCTCACCTCAGCAAAACAAAACGCATACTGCTCGGGAGGTGCACGGGCCGCCATCGCGTACGGCTACATGGACAGGATGAGGCATATGACAAGGTCTACCAGGTGGTAGAGCAGACTGTCGTTGCCGGTGAAGGCAACTCGATGATGGTGATTGGTGCACGTGGCACAGGCAAGACTACGGTAAGAGACTATCTAGGTATATGTAGTTATAAACATCCGTTGTACTAATTGGGATGTTTAGATGGTCGAGACAATCTTGGATGATCTAGCTGCAGAGCATGGCGGAGCGTTCCATGTGGTTCGCCTCAATGGCTTCATCCACACTGACGACAAGCTGGCTCTACGAGAGATCTGGCGACAGCTTGGAAAAGAGATGGCGGTTGATGACGATGTTGTCAGCAAGGTACGTACCTAGGGATGGCCCATGCTGCTTCCCACTCTCTGAATTCGCGTTCTAACTATTGCAGACTAATAACTATGCCGACACATTGGCGTCGCTGCTGGCGCTGCTATCGCACCCGTCGGAGATTCAGGCTGCAGCAGTTGGCTCTGGCGCCGAAACAGCCACTTCGGCCCCAGCAGTAACCTCTACTTCAGTTGTGTTTATTATGGACGAGTTTGATCTCTTCGCCACACATGCGCGCCAGACACTGCTCTATAACCTCTTTGACATTGCCCAAGCCCGCAAGGCGCCGATTGCAGTGCTGGGACTGACAACCAAGATTGACGTAGTGGAAAGCCTCGAGAAGCGTGTCAAGAGTCGCTTCAGCCATCGCTACGTGTATCTGTCCCTGCCGCGCAGCCTGCCGGCGTTTTGGGATGTTTGCCGCTATGGCCTTGTGGTCGAGGAGCCTAGTGACACCAAGGACAGTGTCATGGCCGTCGACATAGTCCAAGAGGAGGGCCATGCTGCGTTCCAGCAATGGTGGAAGCATATGATTGATGTAAGAACCCCCCCCTTTGACCCTCTCCGTGGCGAACGCCCAACACATGCATCTTAGTATGTGAAGCTAACAGTGATTCTTTGTTTGATAGACGGCCAAAGATGACTCTACGTTCCAGGAGCAGCTCGAGTTTCACTTCTACAGCAACAAGTCCATCCCCGCATTCTGGACTACGTGTGTCATGCCACTTGTTGCCGTGTCGTCAGCGGCGCCGCGACTGCGTCTCCCGCCAGTCGGCTGCAACAACACCGCTGCGACGACCGAAGTGGTCCGGTCAGTTGGCCGTCCTTCGCTTGCAGCGGCCGCCGCATCCTCGGCAGCCATAGCCAATGCCGGAAAGTCATTCGAGGAGGTTCCACCGTTGCCACTGGCAGCACCTGACTCCAAACTGCACCTTCTGGCTTCCTTGTCGGAACTGGAGCTGTCGCTTCTCATCACTGCCGCACGCCTTGACATTGTCCTCAGCACCGACACGGTCAACTTTGCTATGGCGTATGACGAATATGTGTCACTGATGGGCAAGCAACGCGTGCAGTCGTCTCTCGCGTCGTCTGGTGTTGTAGGTATCGGAGGCGCAGGGGCTATGGGTGGCGGGCTTGTCATTGGAGGAGGTGCCCGTGTCTGGGGCCGGGGCGTTGCGTCGCGGGCCTGGGAGCGGTTGGCGGCACTTGGGCTGCTCATCCCAGCAGGTATGGGGGCTAACTCACGGGGTCGCCCGGGCGCACTGATTACGAGCGGACTAGAGGGTCGAAGTATGTGGCGGTCCGAGGTGTCTCTGGAAGAGATCCCAGCAGCCCCTGGAGTAAAACTGGGAGCAGTGCTTGGACGCTGGTGTAAGGAAATATAGGGCAGACAAGAGTGGCACTACGACATACAATAGCCCGGCATCGGCAGACATTTAAACCCGGAATACTTGTGATTGGCCTGATCCGGTAACATGCCCAGAGAGGCCTCTCCATTCGCTAGCACGTTGCACTGGAGGGAGGGATGATTAAGCTTAGTTAGTAGGGCGCTGCGCCCGGTTTAAGAAGGTTTAATAAAGGGAAGTTGAATACCCGAAAATAATACAGAAAGCTCCATGAAAACCGGCCGCCAATTGGGAAGACTGTGGTTTCCCGGTGGATAGGTAGACTGGTAGGTTATCCGCGCCCTAGTACATTGATTTCTCACTCCTCCCGACGATTTTTATATTCTTAAGAGAATATAACATAAGCCGCGGTCATTGCTCGTGATGTTATATTCCTGAGAGAATCGCAAGCGAGATTGCTACAAGGTCACAGTATCACGCGAAGAGACAACACCGGCTATCATAAAGGCATCGGCCCTAGCGGTTACGCAATATGAGTAAGAAATCCGGTGATATCTTTATCGAGATATAGACAAAGCGCAGCTACTCGAATGTGCGAACTACTCGTATATAGCCCCCCCGGGGGGGGGATCACACGCTGTTACCAATCCCACTCACATCTCATGATACTGCGACAAGACACCGGAGTGCGGACGCTGCGCCAGTATAGAGCACATAGACAAAGAATACCTAACTACCGACGACACTTTACAGCTATCTTTACTGCCGCTCAATATACCACCATCACCACTTGACTAAGCTATATCTTCCTATCTATAGGATGAAAAGACGTGAACATGAGTCAGGTCGTCATATTTACAATCAAAACGAGAAGCATGTGACTGTCACTTCCATACAGGTATAAATAGATGAGTGCCGCATACTTTCCTAACTTTTCTCTTTATGCATCACGCACATCCATGCAATATGGACCAAGCCATACGATTCAGCCAGGCTGCGGCGGCAGCTATTTCGCTGGGAGAACCACACGACCAGCCACTGCATGTGAATGTTGGCGAGATGGGTGAGCCAGTGCATGGACACTCGGTGAACTCGTCACTGAAGTAGCCCTCTGCCCAAGCCGCGCTCAAGGAACCTGTCGCGGGAAAAAACTATCAAAATGTGCAAAAACAAGGCTGCGTCACGAAATGGCACTTTGATGCACGATGGGAGAGAATTTCACCTGACTGTGAGACCATTGTCACTGAAAAGCAACATGCCCAGTACGTCAACGACATGAACAAAACCACACTCGGGAGAAACTGTGAATTGATACATTCACACATTGGGCAGTTCGACAACCTGAATCTCTTGGGAGGGCACATTGGTTTCTCTACATACACCGACTTCATCACCTTTTTAGACACGGAGGGTGAGTTTTCATTGCAATTGTTCTTCTAAGACCAAGCCCATTTTCTTGGAAGAATATCATATAATCTTTCAGAAATATACTAACATGATGAACAACTGCAGCCGCTGACAATTAAAAATTCTATGGAGAATTGGCAGACAAGAACTCCAACCTCAAGACCAAAAAGCCCAATCTCTCGAGTGTACAGGCATTGTTGAAAAGCTTGCAGTACGTCGCCGAGAACGATACTGTGCGGAAGCAGCTAGAGGAGAACGTCCATCGCCATGATGCAGTTCTCTTGGATAAAGACATGGGCTGATTGCAGCCTCATTTCGGGCCCTTTGTTTCGCGACCGACAACGCGGCAGAGAAGTGGTACACCCGCAAGGAGCACACCGGCGACAACAAGTCACCGTTTCTCATTTGCGGGTTCGCAGTAGACGACTGGCTGAAAGCGTTCATCACATTCCGTTGTTTCTATAAACGGCGGCAAAGCTTCAACCCCATGGCCGATCTTAAGGGACGCAACAATGGCAAATTGACCCCGCCCGTATACCGTACGGCACTGAACGGCTCAATCTCACAAGGAGAAGTAGTGGCACTGGAGCATGCATCTAGTGTTGCCATCACTTCCTACAGACAGCTTTCCCGGTTAGTGAATGTGCTGAAAGACCGACCGGATCTTTTCGCCAGTAACTCTCTGCTGCGTCTCTTGCAGCAGGTTGTGGCGCACAACCGTGCAACAAACTGGAGGCCGGACCACTTGGTCGATGCAAAAGTTGCAAAGGCAGTGAAAAGGCTCACAACGCAGATGTTGAGTATCTCCGTTGCCGCAGGCCGCAGAAGCCAGGAACTGCAGCAAAGAAAGGAGCAACCACCCATCGACGCAGTGGCCTTGGAACTACTTCGTGAAGTGTGCAACCTGCTATCAAAGCCGAGAATCGCCGACATCAACCATGCATCAGCTCGGGACACAGCAGCTGTCGTCCAGAGTATTGGCGAATTATACAATGTCACAGCGTCACCCAAGGCCATGGAGATCTCCCAAGACATGGCTGATATGCCACAGCCCGGAAAACCAGCAACGATCGACGCGGCATCGATCCTGAGGATTGTCAATGAAACGCCTGTCGAGTACTGCGATGTAACGACCGCATTGAAGATGTTGGACGCCACGGCCTCAGAGGACTGGGAGACAGCCACTCTCAATGACAAGTCGGTCAGTTGTTTCCGTTTCATGATCCATCAAGTAGTTGATGCGGCCTCCATTGTGCAAAAGGTTCAAGCGCCCGGATTCTTCAAAGCGGCACTTCTGGGCAACGAGACCGGGACTGGGAAGACAGCAACCATGGCTTGAGTTCTTGCCCACCTAGCAAGACTCAACCTCACAGACACCGTTCCAGACGATGGCTATGACTTGGGCGGCTCTGCCGACTACAAGCCTCATTTGATAATGCTGCCAGCGGCGCCCATCCTTCAAGTGTATAAGGAGCTGCGGAAGGTATTCAGTAGATACCTATCCATCGTCGTGTACCATGGCCAAAAGGGAACTTTTCCTGGCGCGGAAAACAACGAGTTCAGGGCAGACATTGTTGACCAAGTCGGGTTCCGGAAACGGATGGCATACTTTGCATCTGTTGTGGGAAAACGAGACCCTCAGGTATGAATCTAGATTGCATTTACTCACATATCGGCTACTAACGAAGAATAGACTGCGCGTACAGTTGTGTTGACCTCATACACTACGTTTGCACGGCGCGAGTTTACTTGGGAGAAGAAGACACCAAGAACAGCACAACAGCAAAGACAAAAGCAACAGCAGCAACGCATCGTTTCTCGCGGCGACGATATGGTGGAGGGTGACAGCGACGAAGACAACGAGGCGGACGGCATCCAGCGCGGAACTATACAGAACAAGTCACTCAGTGCAGTACGATTCAATGGCCTATTCCTAGACGAGTGCCAGAAACTCAGTTCATTGTCATCGCGCGCAAACTGGATGGCACGGCTTCTCGGCAAGGAGTACATTGTGCTAGCGTCAGCAACGCCATTCATCAATACGGTAAGTGACGCAGAGGGTGTGTTCAAGATATTGGCCCAGCATGCAGGCTTGGACCTCCCCCCCCCCCCTCCAGATACTGGGCTCGCTACTTTGATGACCTTGGATTTCAACGGAGAGGCGGAAATCCCAGGTTGGGGAGCACTTTTCAGTGATGAGCGAGTCCTTGAATTTCCTTCCCTCGGGCCAGTGTGTGACGTGTGGGAGCAGACAGGGGCCCGGCTGTGGTGGGTAAACCCAAGTTTTCTTTTTGGCATGCAGCGCATCCTTAAAGACGACGCCCACTTTGCGGCAGCATACCTGAAGCCAGCTTTGGGATACTTTCAATTCCGGCGTGGTATGAAGACCCCGCTGGTCTTGCCAGACGGCAAGACGACGATTCCCGGCGCGAGCATCCCTGCGTACACGGTGAAACTTTGTGTCGTGGAGCATGCCGACACACGCATCAACAGGGCTCTGGTGGATATCATAGACCAACGGTACCATGCATTGTTTGGGCTTGGAGAAAGTACATCAGAGCTAGTGAAAGCACTGGTAGATGAAGCCCAGGCAAGCGAGACTCACAAAAAACAGGAAAGAGCGAAAGTAGACCGCCATGCGAAGAACCGGAAAGGCGGCGCCGCAAGCAAAAGCAACGACAACACAGATCTGGTGTACGTCGACACGGAAGACAGCGACAGCGACGACGGGCTTGAAGTATTGGGCGACGAGGTCGGCAGCCCGGTGCAAGGCAAAGCAACCAACATGGAACAGCAGGCTACAGAAAACCTTGCACACAACTACCGCTCTGCGGTGCTGATATCTCTGGATGTGAACTACGCCGTGTTCATGTCGCTGTGCCGCCCAAAACAGCAGAAGGTTGCATTGCTAGGCGTCAAGCATGCTGCAGCGGCACGCCAACATGAAGCCGGAGATGCAATCGACTGGTTGTTTCAACACACGTCTTACGACGGCCCAGGTCGACTGACCCCTGCCACCCGGGTTGAGCGACTCCTATATGTCGTGGAAAAGTCACCCGTGTTCTCACAGCTGGTTGCGATGGCCATTGACTTCCATAAACAAGGCGAGCGCATTCTCGTCATGGTCGATCAGGTGTTTGCACAAGAGTAAGTATTGTATTCCTATGAACAAGATCACAGCTAACTTTTCTAGGATGGCCATCCATATTCTAACCGAACTGGGACTCTTTGTAGAGACTATCAGGTCAATGGATAGCCAGCGGGATCGGGCGACATCCGTCCAACGCTTCAACAGCGCCAGTGAGAGGGTGGACTGCTTTGTGGCCTCACTCGCCGTGAGCTCCGTCGGGTTGAACATGCATACACAGTGCTCCAAGGGCATTATGCTCCAACTCGGCTTCAGCTTCAACATCTTGCACCAAGCTGCAGGACGGATCGTCCGCCTAGGACAGAAGAAGCCAATAATGCTAGTGAAAGTACCATAGGAAGGGCAGAAGACGCTACCATGATTCCCAACGACAACCCGCTCGGCCAGTACAAACACCAGTCAGAGAATGGTCATTCGCCGGTTGGGCTAGGGCCTCCTATTGTGCCAGACAGCGAGTCGTCTGCGCCCCAAACGAATGTATTACGACTTCAAGGATAATATGTAAGTTCCCTACGGAGTACAAAAAACGTACTCAACAAGTGATAAACTAAACAAATCGACAACTCGGCAATAAAGATAAAGTTAAAAAAGCCATTTGTATAGCATAAAAACAAATATAACATTAATATACGTAAAAGAACATGCAAAAACATACAACCCTAGATTGAGGCCATATAAAGCGACAGCCATAGAGGAGATAAAGCAATCGATCGGCTCTATTTTCGTATCAAACCGCTTAATAGACGTAGCACGATCATTAGGCGTGGTCTCAGACCTCACCTTCTACCGACAGCCCGAGCTCCGTAAGAAGCTGCACTGCGATCCTGCGTATTCGTGATAAGCCTTTATTCTTATAAGGATATACATTCTTGAAAGAATATGTATGTAGAATTTAGAGATTATAACTTACTATGGACTTCGACATGATATGAAAGGATGCTCTCCCCAGGAACAACACATACACCAGGACTCATCTGTAAAGGTGTCTGCATGAATCTGCGTAGCTGGAAATACGACAGAGCTGGCCTCGGGTACTTGTTGACGAATGCGGCGTCGTCGTTCAAATGTTGCTGTATGTGAAACAAGACGTTTGGGTGAAACCAGGGCAGATTAGGCTTCTTGCTTCGAAGTGTAAAGGGTAGGTTGAACCTGCGTGTAGCTAAGCGGGAATGGCCTCCGTAGAGGTCAGCAGCTAGTAATCTGTCAGCGCTTTGAACATGTATCGCTTGTGAGGATAATTGCCAATATCCTCACAACATATTATATCCTCGTAAGAATACTAAACACCAGCATATCCTTAATATCCTTATAGAATATAAACACATACCATGGGTGTCTAGGAACGTCAAATACTCCTTGTAAGTGGCAAAACCGACGTGTCCGCCGGTAACTTGCATGTTTTCCAAGTGCACGGCGTATGTGTTGAGAACTTGGCAAAACCGGTCTAACGCATATTTAGATCGTTCGGTCAACAGTATGCGTAGTTCATTGTCTGATACCTCTCTGCCGTCGTCACGGCATAGCTGTTCCCACTGACCAGTAACATGCCAGTCAGGAGAGACATCATGCTTCCGCACATCTTCGTAGTTGTAGACCGAGAATCTTTCGTTCACGCGCCCGTGCGAGTTCAGTGCCACCGGCGCGTTACCGCCATTCACATTTGCACTGGTGGGAGCTTGCACAGAGTGCCTCTGTTCGTTGTTGTTGTTGCCTGTTAGTGATTTCGTCGGGCTTTTGGCCCGTTTGCGATTGCGCCTAGACGACATCGTGCTAGTAAAAGACACGTGAGGATCGACGTTGGCTGGAATCGAGGGATATGATGTGGTTGATGAAAAAAACAATACAAAGGTGTAAAAGTTGACAGAATCGTAATGGAACAATAAAAAAACTTTGGGCGAGAGTGAAAGGAGAGGGCGTTAAAAAGTCATGGAAACACATGGCTTGTGTAACACGTATTCTTGCCAGCTGGCTAATAATAAAATGCCACAAACAGACATTTCCTGATAATAATAGCAATTACAAAAATTGCATTTGCAAGTAGTGTGTATATCTCAACTTGAAGCACAGACCGCGTAAACAACATTTCGATGCTCAACTACCCAACAGCGACAACTAAAACGGCGAAATCACAAAAGGCGTTGAAAACTAGTGGGATCGCCAACACACCACAGCACCTATTGACTTCGCCAACCTTCTCTCTACATCTCCAGTATCACT
Source organism: Ophiostoma sp. 15807 (assembly GCA_029298765.1). Lineage (NCBI taxonomy): Eukaryota > Fungi > Ascomycota > Sordariomycetes > Ophiostomatales > Ophiostomataceae > Ophiostoma > Ophiostoma sp. 15807. The sequence continues at coordinate 16,972 of JANSLQ010000156.1, read as the reverse complement.
CTACTGTTCCTCTCTTCCGCAGTTCTCTATCGGTAATGCACCAAGTAGGAACGATGGCAGGCGACGGGTGGCAATATGTCTTTTATGTGCCGGCAACTAGGAACGTCAAAGGTGGCAGAGACGTTTTACAGTTGGCTGGAAGAGAATAAGGGCACCTACATCGATTAATCTTGAGTGCAACACCGCTGTTCATCATGGTAGTAGATGTTATATTATTGAGAAACTACATATAATGAAAATTATTATATATATAAAAGACTATATGGTATTTTTAAGCGTTTATATTCTTACAAATATATTAAAAGCGAGAAGTAGGTGTAAAAGGATAACCTCTGGCACGTCTGCTGACTCCGCAAGGCTGCCAGCCTTGCCCCGCAAGCGGTAGCCTGTCAGTAGAAGAAGTAACATAGATATGCCAGTACAGGAATAATAACTATACTAACTCTCCGCCCGATCTCGGACAAAGAGGCAGAGGGTCGCCGACTTGTCGGCGCCCGATCGCTACGTCTTTACTGGCACTCTCGGTATTAACGAATATAATTTATGGGCGACGGCCGCACGGCGGCCGTGCGTCTTATAGTCGACTAACGATTCTTTGTAAGGGATATTGTGGTAAGGGATCACGTCCGGGCAGGATACTATCAATCGAGAATACAGCAAAGGTAGGTATGGTATTGGTAAGGGTCTGAGACTTGCCGAGGGATCCTTAAGGGATCCCTGGCCTGATATATATAGACGTCTTGCTGACTCATGTCCTCATAGCAGCGAGGACAACGGTGGAGGACTTCCGGGGCAATCCCGTGAGAGTCCATAGTAAGCGGCTAGGGCGACTCTTAGTAAGATTAGTCAGTGGATGTGTGAATGACAACTAGCCTGTGCCTGGGGATCCCGCCTGGCGGCCATGACAAATATACGTAATATCGTACGTATTTATTAAACGGTTTACGAAGACTTAGAAAAAAAGGACATTGAAAGAGAAGATGTCGAAAGAGAAGAAGAGAAGATATTAAAAGAGAAGAAGAGAAGATATCGAAAGAGAGGATGTCGAAAGAGAGGATGTCGAAAGAATGTCGAAAAGGGGGATGCCCTAGTTTTACGCCGCGACTAAAATCAAAACAACACAAGAAGTCACTATCCGAAGTGTACTTCTGACGGCTATATTACATTATAGAAAACCGGGTACCTATTAGGCTCTAGACTTCTTTGGGCGATTTTTGAATTCCTAACTGAAAGTTGCTAACTTAACTGTAACTGCGAATTTTGTATCGCTAGTAAGTTAGTAAGACATCTCCCCGTTAATAAGACATCTCCCCGCCAGCAAAACATCTTAACAACCTTTACTTGCACAACAACCTTTACTTGCACAACAATGTTTACTTGCACAACAACCTTTACTTGCACAACAAGACATGGATAACACTAAAGTACACGACGACATGGACAGCTCGATGTGCTCTGCAGGGTCAACTGCAGAGGCGGCCTGGCAAATTACAGCTCAGCGGAACCCCTTTCTACAACGCTCGTACCAGTACGCCATGGGAGCGCCTGGCAGACTCCAGGTCTCTTTCGACACCTGGCTAAACACTACTGCCGACGGCCAGCTAACGTTAGCACGAAAGGCTGCATCAAAGCAAGACGTCGCATCCACGCCAATCGACTGGGAGGCCGCTATCGCCAACTTACCCCAGAGCTATATCAAGGTTGTTACTGCGATCCAATGTTCTGAACTATCCGGCCTTGATTCTGCACGGCAGAGTCAAGTTTACAGCATCCTTTCCCAGTGCTTTCCTGCGAATACGCCATGTAGATATGACGTGTACAGCCGCCAGGTGGCGGAAAATGCTTTTCGTCGAGAGGAGGCGCCTGCAGCAAGCCATAGTCTTGCGAGCAAATACCTTTTGACAAAAATAGACAAGTACTCCGACCAGTTCTACGCCCCTCCAAACGGACTTATGGCGCCTTATACCTCCCTCGTCGGACCATCAGGTATGGGAAAGAGCTTTGCCGTGCAGCAGCTTGCCAAAGTGCACGGTCGATACGTCTTATACACCTGCTTTGCCCCACAGAAGACCGCACCTGTGCCTGGACCGACGCCTGGGATACAGTTGAGCCGCATACACGACATCAATGCATCTGAATATTTCTGGGGCCGATACCTGCGCGTCGGCTTACTCGTCGTTGAGGCTGCCGTTCAGCTTGGCCTATCAGCTGACAGCCTTTTTCAACTCCAAACGGACCGGCGATATAAGCGGCTGCAAGAAGATCTGAGCGCCATGTACTTGGCACACACCGACAGAGATGCCGAAAAAGTAAAGTGCATTCTCAATCAACACGCTGAAAACCTTTTAGCCACCCAGACCAAGATGCCTCCCTCCTCCGCCGATGCTACTTCCGCTCTCGCCAGTCGCATGAGAGTTGTCTTCTGTCTCGACGAGGCCCGCACTCTTTTGAAGGATCCTCCTGGCGTTCCCAATGAGGGCAATGACTCCGCTCCCATCCTCTTCCGTGGTTTCCGCCACGTCCTGCGGGACATGGCCTTGGCGGACAATAAACACAAACTGTTTGCCTTGTTGCTAGACACATCGTCTCAGGTCTCGAATTTTGTCCCAGCGGCCGTCGACGACCCAAGCCGAAAGGTCGCAGACGGGCGAGAACTGTTTGCACCAATCTACACGCTACCAACATGGGACGCGACCGCCCGCAAGCTGGATCAAGTTCAAACCTGGCTGGCCCAGGCAGTGTGTCGAGATGACCATGGTGAGCTGCTCCTTCGGGGGCCCGACGACAGCGACCTGTTCCGCGCCTTCTTGTACAGCCTTGGGAGGCCCCTTTGGGGAGGTATCATTGCGGCGGAGCTGGAGCAGAGCAACGACCTTGGCAAAGCAGCAAAGACGTCGCTGAGCCTTGCCGCCAGCAAGACACGAGGGGATCTCAACAAGGAGCGCGCCCTCGCCTTGCTGTCATACCGGTTGCAGTTCTATATATACGACCAGGTTTTGGCCAGAACCCTCACCGCACAATGGATGCGGTTTCCCATATACGTGTCCGCCGACCGGCGCTATATCCAAACCGCTCAGCCGAGCGAGCCTGTGCTGGCAGCCGTGGCCAAGATTACGATGCAAGATCCAGACACACTTGCCCAAATTATAGACCATTTCGTGGCCTACTATCACGGCGGGGCTGTGAACAGCGGAGATGCTGGAGAGATAGTGGCTTCTATCCTACTCCTGCTGGCTGCGGACAGTGTCAAAACTGGCCCCGCGGTCCCGCTCCGCACATTCATCGCTGCTCTGCTAGGGGGACAAGAGCTAGCGGGAGATGATTTGCAAGGCCAGGTCTACCTGACTCATATTTGCCGTTTTCACAGCAAGCACACGATAACACATTCACACCTGATCCACGCGTTCTTGTCTGGCCAGGGCTGGCTGCTGAGCACAAATGCAGAGGGGGCGGACCTGCTGATCCCGGTCTGGAATCCTGCGACTGGTCGGGTAGGCGGCATGTTGGTACAGGTGAAGAATCGGTCTAGATTTGCGCGCATCACCCCAGGTCTGCGGCGAGAGGCAAAATCGCAGCTCGAGAGTGCGTATACCGAAAACAGCAACAGCTTTGAAAACGCTCCTTTGTGTGGACTATTCATGGAGCTGCGCGGCAAGGGCAGCGCCGCAGACGCTGCAACCGAGTGGCTGGTCGAAACCCGCTTCCCCATTATTGTTGCTTTTGGTTTTGCCGGCTCAGTCTATCCTGTCTTGGCAGGCGCTCACAAAATTCACAGCAGCCTACATGGGATGCTGAATCGTACCATTGCTGGCGGCGATGAGGAAGACTCTGGCCTAGTAGAGCTTCTCACCACACGAGACGGTACATCATTGTTTGCATCGTAGTCGCGGCAAGAGACATGGACGACATGGAGGAAAGACGTTAACATATCAACATGCACGACTGCTCTTTAGAACCGAGAAAGCTGTCTGGTGGCAGTGATGGCGGTACCAGACGCATGTTTAAGCGGTTGTTGAGTAATGTTCTCTTTCAAGTCTGTAAGGTTAATAATTAGTCAAGGTATAAATAAATTAAATTCCAAGGATATCATCTATTAAACATTTGACAATGTAAAGATTAATATGATGATAAGCTTTATTTACTTTCGCGATAAACATAAAGTACTACGTACCGTCTTAGACGAACCACCACATGACAACGACCGTCTAGCGCCAGAGACAAGTCTATTTCTACGCGTTATTACCTTGATGCATCTATAAGAGAAGGGGCTGGCGTGTTAAGAGTAGACGTGGCAAAAAAGCTTCTATCTTCCATCCAACGGCAAAGCCCAGGGCCGGGTCGACAAGCACCTCGGCGTAGTGCACAAAGGAGCCAGTGACGGGGAAAAGAGCAGCGGCCTCACCGGGGGCAAACTACACGGCGCAAACGGACAGGCCAATCGTTATGTAGCCTAGTAGCGCACCGAGAGGACCGCTTGTTTAAATAGAGCCGCCGAGATCAAGGAAGAGACCAGTGCCGATGGCGCCGGTAATACCCACCATAGAGAGGTGGTGCTGCTCGAGGCCGCGCTTAAGGTCGTGCTCCTCGCTGCGTGTGATAGCCGGGCCTTCGTCGTCGCGGCCGATGCCGTAGCCGCGAGAGTTAATAATCGAAATAACTTCGGGGTCGTAATAATTATTATCGGGGGACGGCTCTTTAATAAAAGTATTAATAACGCCGTTCTTAAAAAAGGAGAAGCTTATATTATAGTGGTAGGAAAAGGAAAGCCGAGACTAGCGACAGATTAAAGAATGTTAAGCTAAGAGAACGAAGATGAACGAAAGAAGAAACAAGAGCCGCAGGAGACAAGAGCTGTCGATCTTTGGCTCTTTCGGCTAGGCCTTGTGACTCTTAAGGTTGTTCTGATATTTAAACGACAACAAGTAAAAAAGAAAAGAATAAAAAAGAATAGTAAAAAGACTGATATCGAGAAAAGCTTTGCCCAGCGCCACTACTCCGTATATAATTGCACGCGGTATTGCGCAAGACTGAAGAATTTGGCTTGGGCTGCGCCTTCCTCGGATGACCACTTGAGCGCTTTTGGTTAAGGGGGCCCATTTTTCTGCTGTCATTCGGCGCTCAGCATATGTCAGTCCTATGATCCCTATGGCAGTCCCTAGGACGGCAGGAGGAAGGCAGGAGGAAGGCCGATGTCAGATCTGCATTCCCCACAAGGCTAATATCTATTTTTGTCGATGGCTCCTTCTTTACGATCCTTCTTTCCTATTCAGTTTCATAATACGACGACACCCTCGACACCCGTGACTCTCACAATCTCACAATCTCACAATCTCACAACCTCACAACCTCACAGCCTCACAACCTCACAACCTCACAATCGCATTGCCCAAAGCGCACGCGGACTGTGGCACTGCGGACAATAACGATGTAGAGCGGTAGAGCGCCATCCGGACAATGGCTATCCGATGGTGTCGCAGCCCTGTCAGAAAAAGCCACCGTGACATTCGAGCTTGTATTTGTTCATGCCTCGTCGATGATAGCGTCTGGCTGCAAATGAAGGACTCCTTCCAAAGACGCAGATGAATACCATGCCTGCAGATCGAGACATAGGTACGGTGTAGGAAATCGGACGACGATTAAATACGAGAACGCGCCCTGCTAATCTGCTGGCGTCTGTCTTGGCGTTATGCCGTTTTCTCGGACTCCCCTAGTCTGGTCACTCAGTGGCTTTCGTCGTATTTGTAGCCTTCGTATTTCCATTGTGCTTTTCTACTTTTCCTTTGTCTTCGCCGTCCTTTTTCCTCTTCTTCGAATTACCCCTTTTTTAACGTTACCTTTGATTTACATTATCCTCTGTTTTAGCTTTCATAGTCCTACCCAACACGAGCAGCGCGCGCCGACATCCTTGTCGCTAGTCATTATGACGTCCATTACAACTGCTACCTGGCTCTCGGCACCCCTGTCGGAAAGGGCCGCTTACACGAGCCTGGCACCACCGCCACCGCATATAAGTCGCGAGACTATCGTCATTTTCCCGCACGAGCTCGAGGCCGACGAAGCAATTTCAGAAACAGCATCACCAAACAACATGACTCAGACTCTGCTTGAACATCAAAAGGCGTGGGAGAGCCTGGGCGGCGCAGCTGGATCAGCCGCGCCAAGGCCGTCTTCGAGTCGTGCCTCCCACCAGAGCCTCGCCGCCGCTCAAAATGTCTCCTATCCGGGCCGAGGCCAGCAAATAGCCGTACAATATCAAACATTTCAACCTCAACCTCAGCCCCAGCCTCAACAGTCCTTACAAAGACGTCCAGTTCCATTCCGCCAATACCCAAAGACAGAGCTGAGCCGGCCGGTGCACTCGAATCGTGTCTCGGCACCGCCCGCACCAAGACCCGTTCACAATGCGAACACCGTGCCATCCGTTCTTGCCGTGGGACAACCCCGCCAGCAGCAACAACAGCAGCAGCAACAACAGCAGCAGCAACAACGGCACCAAGCCCATTCTTTGCAGACACAACCACAGCCCAACCAGTACCGCCATTCTCTGCATCCGCAAACTTTGATGCCATTTTATCAGCATCAACAGATTCAGCAGCAGTACAGCCGCCGTGGCTCGGAGTCTGGCTATGTGGACTGGACCAGTGCAGCTTCGCGGCTGTCCGTCGCATCAACAAATACCGCTGCTTCGCGACTGTCGACCTTTTCTGATTCGACGGCCGCTTCCACGGCCGCTTCCACCACGTCATCCTCGGAACACCTGCTTGTTCCCTGCAGCGGCCTTGAATATGACGAAAGCCCACTGGCGCGCCTGCAGTCGCATCCTCCCCAGGCCTCTGCGACCACTGCTGTACCTGGCAATCTGCCTGGCCTGGGTGGTGGCGAGCTCAGGGTATCGTTGCCCACAAACCGAGCCAGCATGGTTGTCACGCCCACTCATGATCCAAGCCTGTGCCCACAGCCGCTGCGGGTTCCTCGTCGGCCCGTCTCCATGGGCGCCACCAAGCCTCACCGGCCAGAGCTTCGCATCTCGACACAGGTCTTCGAGCCTATGGCTATCAAGGTCGAGACGGTGCAGGCCGCCCGGATGGCTACTCCAAGAACCGGCATCGACCCCTCGTCGGCGTACTCGTACCGCAGCGACGACTATGAGGACTACATGTCACCAGTGCTTGCGGCCGAGCGCCGTCAGTGGGGTAACAGCAGTAACGGTAGCAGTGCCCTGGGCAGCGAGTTCGATACGGATCTGAGCGAGATGCTCCGGGCAGAACTGGAGCTGAAGCTGGGGCTCATGAGCATGGGCCCGATACACTCGGTTCTAGAGTCAGGAGGTAAGCTCTCCGCAGACGTCGAGGCCAACCCAGTGTCGACGACGGTGTGGCAGCAGTGGCGAGAGTATCTAGGCGAGGGCGTGGAGGATGATGAATAGGCTTCTGTTCTCAGCAGGAGATCAACCAGCATTTATTGTTTCCTTTGTTTTTTATGTCACGTCAGGAGAGGATATACCCGCATCACAAGGCGTTCAGCGGTTTCTTTAACATTCTTTTATATCATAATTCGATAACATCACATAATGATGAATAGCACTATGCTCAGTCTGTATACATGTTATATACTGCTTTATATTTCACTACATCGTAACCACCAAGGCTCTCTCCTCTCTCTCTCCGGGGTTGGCCCAAGACTTCCACGCTGCTCCTCCGTTGCTCCCCAAACTCCCCCCCCCCTCTCCCTGCAGATGCCTGGCTCCTTATGGGCATCTGAGCCAAGCGCAACAAAGAGTATGCAAAGCCGAACCAGCAAACGAAAACAAGAAAGAAGAAGTAAATCGTAAATCAGTAGAAAAAAAAAAGAACGTAACTGGGATATAGCGATATGGGCGAGAAAATATAAAAGAAGTGCTATATAACAAACATAAAAAGACGCAGGAAGAAAGCAAAAGCGATCAGAGACCATGCCCAGTCCTTTTTTGTCTAGTCCCTCAACATGCCCACCGCTCTTCTTCGCAGATCCATGCAACCTTGACCCTGTCTGGCCATCGTCCCTCGTCTATGCTGAATTTGCCATGAACGCCGCGTATCATTTTTATGACAGAAGTACATTAATAAAAAAAAGGGAAATGTCAGCCCTTGGCTAGGCGAGCATGACAAGAATAATAAAATAAGATATATGCAGAGGGGGTAATTATGATGAAAGAAGAATGATTTACAGGAGAAAAGAAAACAATGACGCTAAGGTATGGAAAGACGATGGTATCTTGAGTGCGTGAGACGCAATTACTTGCGGTTGGACCGGCTTTGGCTCCGCTCGGGGACGCGGTTGCCGCCGACAACGATAGCATCGAAATCGTAGTTTCTCAGCGTATGCTCGTGTTTGGGATGGCGCAAAAACTTCGGCACAGAATCCTGGTGAAAGTTAGCAAGGCTTGGTCTAATATAATAGTAAAAGGAGCTGAGTTTGGTACGTACGCTTGCCATCAGTTTGAAGACTGCATTTTGTGCGTCTTCAAAGAGAGCCATGACCTCTTGCAAGGTGTCGATCATGGCACCGTCCTGCCCGACGGCCTTGGTCATGCGGGTGGCAAGGTTGTTGCGAAGTTGGTGGTCGATATTGAGTTCGCAGGGCGAGCCGGGAGCCAGGAAAGCGTTGTAGATGCCATAGGCTTGAGCCATAATCTCCTTGATGCCATCCATTGACGCTGTGCCGGGGTTCTTCTGGGCGGAGCGGATCGATAGGCGGCAATTGCGCACAAAATCGTCAACATCCAGGTAGAAGGACAGGTTCTCCTCGCAGTGCGTCTCACGCAGGTTTTCACGGAATAGGAGTCTCAGAGCAGCATCGTTCAGGATCTTGTCCAGGCGCTGTGTGTTGGAATCGCGGGCGATACCGGGCCGCGGGGCAGCGCCGCCGTCGCTCTCAGAAGAACGACCGCGCGATGTGGAACCGTTGAACAGATCCCGTCCCTTTGCTGACAGCTGGTAGATGGCCGTTTTAGAGGGCTGGAAGTTACCCGGGTTTGGCACTTGGTTTTGGTAGAGACGGTCAAGCTGGATAGCATCAATCAAGCCGTACTCGAGAAAGAGTGAAGCAATGTCGGTGGCTTCACGGCGGTCAACAGTGGTCGAGCAGTCCATGAGCCAGTCACAGGCAGCCTTGCCGGTGAAGGTGTCATTGAACGACTTTCCTGCAATCTTGCGCTCGCTCGCCATCTTTACACCAGTCATGCCGTCGCGGTAATCACTCAAAGAGTCGGCATCGGCAGCGCTGACGCTTGTCTTGATATTTGGGCCGTTGACGCCAATAAAGCGGCGGAAGATTACCTCAATTGAGCCCCGATCACTGACAATCTTGTCATTCTGGTTGTCGCGCTCCAGGACGACTAGTTGTGATGTGCTGTGGCCGATGAGCTCAGCCACCTGGCGCTGCTGGATACCGTTCCGTGAACAGAAGCGGTCGAGTATTGAGATTCCCTTTGCCGTCAGCTGCCACACGGAACCCTTCATGGTGTAGGTCTGCTGGTATTTGCCGTCAGCCGACTCGATCAGACGGGCCTCGAGAAACCGTTGGCATATTGAGCGGGCCATATCCTTGGCCATGGAGAATGTGGTGGTGGTTGTCGTCGTAACTATGCGCGAAGGGTCCTTGGGATCAGGCATGCGGTTTGACTGCGAGAACTTGAGCGAGCCGAGGTTGTTGATAGCATCCTCGGACAGGAACGTGTGCTCGACCTTTGTGAGGCGGACACGGTGGGCGGACAAGGGCAGCAGACTGACGATCAGCGTCGCAAAGAGATCCTTAAAATCCTGTTTGTTTGTAGAGATTATTAGCAACGCATTTCATGGTGAGCCTGTGAAAACTCATGTCCTTACTTTTGTAAACGGCCGATCGTCGTCGGTCATGCGCAACAGGCGAGATGACGTTTGATGCATCTTGTGGTCGACGCGGGGCAGACGAATAGGCTGAGGGTAATTAGGGTCGTTTTGTTCGTATGGCCTTCCGTAGGATGGTGTTGATTTGTGCACTGTCGCGGATACGAACGGTTTCAAGGCCGTCAAGCTGGGGGAGCTTTGAACGGGTTGTACGAGCAGTGCAGGCTGGCCGGTCTTAGGAAGATCCTCGGTGCTTGTGATAGTGCGGATGCTGGGAGGAGCTGTCGTGTCGTAGGTGGTGTCGGTTTGGAAAGACGTAGCTGACGAGATATTTGATGGCGAGCGGTTCAGCTGGGTAGCCGGAGCAGAAGCAGAAGCCGGGGGAGGAAACTGGCCAACTTCGCTGATTGAGAGCCGGCCGATGGACTGGCGAGGGCGAATTTTCAGCTCGGCACTGGCAAGAGTCCGATCAAAGGCAGCCGAAGCAAAGGAGAGCAGTGAGCCAGATCTCTGTTGCTTTGGCGAGTTGGGAGACGTAGGAGATGCAGGAGAGGCACCGACAGAAGGGCTGCTCAAGTGCTGAGGACGGTAGCTGGAGGTGGTGGCAGCGGCGGCAGTAGCGGGACCGAGTGAATCCAGGTCGCTGGTATCGTCGGAGCTAGAAACAAGCGACTGAGGAACAACAAAGTTTGTAGAAGTTGAGAAGCGAAATCTGGAAGTGAGTTCTCTCCGGGGCTCTTTTTCGGGAGATAAGGCGCGTGGGGTGGGAGTGGCAGTAGTGATATTTGTTGGCTCGGAAGAAGTAGAGATCGAATCGGGGAGCGTTGAAGAAGAAGAAGGATGGGAGATGGCGGCCATCTAAAGAGAGAAGGGGGGGTGGAAGAAGAGGGTCAGTTCTTGTACGAATACAATAAATAAGCAGTGATTAAGTAGAATTAATGCGTGACGGGAGAAGCAGAGGAGGGGATAAAGAAATAAAACCGAAAGAAATATAGAGGGGAAAACAAGAAAACGGAAAGGGAAAAAAGAAAGGGAAAAAGAAGAAAAGAGAGAGAGCGCGAGCGACCGAGGGAGAGGCAAAACGGAGGTAGGACGGTCGGTGGGGTTGGGACTAAGCATAGAACAGAACAATGGAAAGAAGAATGGAAGAATGGAAGAAAGGAACGAGATCAAACGACAGGGGAGGGCCTAGAAGGACTGCACGGACAGAGGAGACAAAACGGAGAGAATGACACAGGGAACAGCGATGGTGACCACAAGACGGAGAATAATGGAAAGCATGGGAAGTGGGTACTGTGGTATGCCGCAATAAGCAGCCACGAGTCCGCAAGAGCCAACGTCTCCGCCACCGTTTAGCAGCCGCCATGGGCACAGGGGACGTTGGAGGGGGACAAACGTGTCTCGGTACCCAAGTACCTCAGGCGGTAAGACGTACGGAGTAGAGGTACAAGGACGTGTTCCGTGGCTCCCTGGTCGCACCTGCAGAAAATGACGAGTAAAAGAAAATGGTAGAATCAAAGAATCAAAAGGCAGATGAGAGGGGGGGGCAGGGGCGGCAGGGGCTGGCAGGGCTAGGCTTTTCGCCTCAGACTACTCCTAGGCCCTGTATTTCTGGGAAACAGTAAAAGCGGTAATAATGCGCGCTGGAGAGAGGAAAAGGGGGGAGCGGTGCGCACTAGCGCGCTTCAGATGCCACAGCGATGGAGCACTGGAGCACTGGAGCACTGGAGCACTGGAGCACTGGAGCACTGGAGCACTGGAGCAATGGGGAGCATCGGGGACACAAATTGGAGATGCAAAAATTGCGGGAACCGATGCTGCCAGCAGATGAAGAAGAAACGAGGAAGAGGAGAAGAAGAGGAGAAAAGAGAAGAAAAGAACGAATAGAATGCATAGAACGGGAGAAGTGACCAGTGACCAGCAACACCAGCCAGGACATCACAAAGGCCGGTGAAAGCGCTGACGCTGACGGCCCACTCGGCCGAGACACCCGTCTGCCAGTGATTGCAGATTGGGGGCAGAGCCAAACTCAGAGCGAATCCCAATAGCGAATAACTCCGCCCGCCAAACGATCAGTAAGATCAGAACGGTGCCTGGCCAGTGCCTGACCTGCAAATACGGCATCCAACGGCCAACACAGGAGCAGTGGCCACGCTAAACAACGCCCGTCTTGATTTTGGCCAGCGGCGCCAGGTACCGACGGGCGCTCCGTGGAAACTGCGTGCCGCTTTGGTACTTTTGAAAGCCGAAGCATGGGTAATGCAATACTGGACGCTCGTAAACAAAAGGACGCCCAACGTGCGACGTGCTGTGCTACCGATCGAAGACGTCAACGTTCACGTTCGCATCCTGCCGCCCGCCGATGCCATTGGCGAATCACTGGAGCATTGGCGAATCGACCACTAAAACAAACAGGAGAACGGGCGAATCGGAAACGTATGGCGTGCGTTTCACGGCGCGACGTGCACATGGCGTGGTAGGGAGTCCATGCAGTAGTGCAGCAGTGCAGGGGCACAGGGTACAGTACAGCAGTGCAGCAGTGTCGCAGTGTCGCAGTGCAACAACGTGGCAGCCAGTAGGTGCTGGGAGGAGCCTGTGAGTTTTTGCGGTGCTGAGTCAAAGACGACACGCAAGTACCTGTACAGCGGGGTACACAGCAGGCGGTACTTGTGAGCATTTCCGACGAGTGGAGCGGGTGCCCTCGTGGAAAACGGCCTGAGAGAGCGTGGCCGGCGAGATCTGCGCGTGGCTTTCAGGGATCTGCCCTCCCCGGCCTGGCTGTTTTGAGACAAGCCCCCCTGCAGGCCGCAACCATAACCATAGGACAGGAGGACAGCGAGGACAGCCCGCGCACTGCGCCAGACGAGCCACACGAGCCACACTGCCACACTCCCACACTAAAGGATTGGAATGCTCGACGGTTTGCTGTGTTCTCCACACCCCCATGTCGTACTGCCTGCAGATTCATTCCGGGGCGAGCGAACAGAAGATGAGAAGCCAGAAAATGCAAATGAATGGTGGAGCACAATAGGGAGAGCGGAAAGTGAAGTAAGCATAGGCAGCCGCTTGGCTGGACAAAACGGTGTTGATCAATAATCAGCCGTACAGTGGCAGAAAATATGATGAGAGAAAATAAAGTGTTGAGAAAAGAATGGATGGGAAATGATGGTACTGAAACAAGTCAAAAATGGCTTGATGGCGATCGCAACGGTGAGTGAAGAACAGAGACAAGCAGAGATTTACACACCTTGAAATGTGGCCCGCGCTGGGGACTGCTTGCAAGAACAAAATATGTAGAGGAATACTTTGGTATGTGATGGTGTCTGTATTCGTTCGGCGCAGCCAATACGAAATAAGACCGGGCGTCGATCGTGCAAGTCGGCGGGATACTACTGCTGTGTCCACAGAACAGAGAGGTGCTTGGATACGTGAGTTCTATTGGTGTCAGATGATATTTACATGGGATCATAAGCATACAAGGAATGGGTCTGATGTTTCAAAAAAAAAAAAAAAAAAAAAAAAAAAAAAAAAGGCAAGGGATGTGCAGGCAGAAGGCAGAAAGCAGAAAGAATAGGCGCGGCTTGTATTGTGTCCACTGGTTCTGAAGCGATCGATGTCCTATGTCGGGGATCATACGAGCAGTGTGTTCACAGCCGGATGGTCTCGGTCTCAGGTGTGCATGACGCAGAGCAGTCGCTTGGCTGCAAATATAAGACAACTATTCTGCGCATAAGAAGTGCTGGTGGATATCAGGGAGTGGAAGGGAAGACGCCAATACCCTGCGGCACCTCAGGGCTGCCGACCTGGAGATCCAGTTATCCGGTATTCCACCAACATTCCGGAACACCTTCTAGAAGACCTAGCCACGAGGAAATAGGCAAGAGCAAATATAAAAACGCCAGATGTTTTGAGCGGGAGTCGCAGGACGCGATCAAGGGGGTATGGGGTATTATGGCAGAGATAGGGTAGGGTGGCAAGAGGTTGGAAGGGATGCAACTATTTTGGCTCACAATATCCCAGCAGTGATAATGACTCGGAAATACGAGTAGGAACAAGTATGGGAACATGGGAACAAGTATGGGAACATGGGAACAAGTATGGGAACATGGGAACAAGTATGGGAACATGGGAACAAGTATGGGAACGTGTAGGGGATATGGTGATACCGAGTGTGGAACGCATGGAAAGCAAACTGACCTGTAAACTTAGATACGATGAGATGCTGGTGTGGTATTCGATTAAAATAAGGACCGGAAATTAAATAGCCGAGAGCGTGAGAAAACGTGGCAAGGCGATGACCAAACAACGAAATGTCAGATTGGATTTGAAACGTCGTGCAATTTCGACGGTATGTCTCTGCGATCCTGGTTCCTGATACCTTGCCGTTTCGTGCCGACTGGGGTGGGAGGCAGAAGGACTGTGACAGCAGGGTTGAGGCACAAAATAATAAAAAAAGGAAGCTGTGAGATTGTACTCCGTAATGCGTCGTATGCTGAGAGTGTACGAGTAATCCCAAGACTAATATAGAACCAGTGTCTAGCCCCAAAGTTAGAAGTGACGTTGAGATTGGAGGCCAAGGCTGGCGACGGAATGGAAGAGGCCAGTCGACGGGGGCAAACGGCAAATTGGCGTGCTGGAGCCGTGGAGACACGGAGAGATGGGCAGCGGGTGGGCTAGTTTGGACTGGGGCGCCGTCAGGATCGTCAGGGCCAGTGAATAAAACGTGGACGGTGGTAGGCGAGAGTAAGCATACACCGTAAGATCTAATGAAGCTAGATGCGATATACGTTGCATGCACTCGTATACGAGTATATGTATATATACAGTATGTGAATGTATGGCAAAGATGGAGAAGCGGATGAAGATGGCCTAGAGGCGACCAATTGAGACGATAGAAAGAGGTGCAGAGTGCGGCTGTCGGGCCGGATGCTTGTGGTGTGCCGTGGGAACCAAGGGGGCTGTTACGCTGTGCACTGGAGCTTTTGAAGCTCGAGAAGGGTCGCAAGCTCGTGAGATGACGATGTGTCGTCCGGCAGCGATCCTGTGGAAGGGCGCAGTAAAGACACAAGGCGAACCCAGGCGGAAAGGCTGGCGGGAGCGGGCGGGGTGTGGTGGCCAGTGGCGACCCAAGATGAGAGCAGCGAAATGGGAGAAAAGGGGGGCCCACGGAGGGTCCGGTTGTGGCAGATCACGGAGACTGAATGCGATGCTGCCTAGGAGGCTGGTGAGAAGCAGCGTCGGGCGTGTGTTGCGGGTGGGAAAGAGAAGAAGACAGGAGATGGCGAGATGGAGAGGATGATGAAGGAAGAAAGGGGAGAGAGGAGAGAAAATGGCAGCGAGGAGGCTGCTGCTTGGACAGTCGAGGAGGGAGCTCAAAAAACCGCAACAAAATACTCCGACCAGCCAGTCTCTGTCCGAATCGGAAAGGAGGGACCCAGGGACCCAGGGACCCAGGGACCCAAGGATCCAAGGATCCAAGGATCCAAGGGCACACAAACTCGAGGACCGAGCATCAAATCAGGGCCAATATGCAAGCTACTCATGCAGGCTACAAAGGACTGCGTGCACACCGCAGCAGACAAGCAAATAAACAATACGAGTAAAACAATGGCCCCCAATAAACATGCATATTCCAACGCTACGGCGTGCAAAGGGCTTCGGCGACAGGGCGTTGCGGTGCTACAGCTTCACGGCCTCAGCAGGACGAAGGCGGGGTGGCACTACCTTGATACCCGGTTGTTAGACGGTCCGGATGCTGTCGCTCTCCAGGCGTCAAAACAGACGATGTCTCTCTCCTCCACGCTGGGTCAATCGTCCGATGCTGCTTGGTGAGACACGGTGTATGCACTGTGGGATACTGTGTCCTAGGCGAGAGAGGAGGTGCCTGACGTGTACTATTCCGGCTAGAGCCCCCGCTCACAACCCCGAACAGAAAGAGACAAAACACGCGAGCGCGAGAGAAAACAGGGGCCGCGGGCACCGCAGGCGAATCACAGCAGCGTGTGTCGGTGGGTAGCGTGCTCGTGGCAGACAGGGGATGTGCGAGGTGAGACACAGTGTGCAATACGATGTACTCGTAGCAAGAGGAGGTAGGTGCGGCTGGCATCCGGTATCTCAAGATGTTCAGATAGAGGAAGGGCGATGCAGAGCTTAAGCTTAAGCTCCAAAGTCACGTGGAATTCGCTGAAAGCCCCAATTCGAGGCAGGACGTGTACTCGTATTCCAAACTCAAGAACGACTGGCAGCGTGTCGGGGAAGGAGCCACCGAAGACGGGAAGGAGCAGCTGGGTCAGCTGTCGACAGGATGAGAGACAGCCAAGCTCAACCTAAGACACGGAGTTGTCTTTGGATTGCATACGTGTATCTGATACGATGGATGCGCAGCATGTCCACATCAAAGACATGATGTCTCCTATTCTCACAAATGTGCGCTGCCCACATGCTGGTGGAGCGGCGCCGTGCACAGGCAGTGCTAAAGTCCAATAGTTTGGCTAAAAGCTCCTACGAAGTACGCGACAGCAAATAGCAATAACGTGGTAGATATTAATAGCCGTGATCAATACATAATAAAAAGCAACGTACGGAGTATCGTAGCAGGCCAATTGGTCTCTCTAGAACAAGTGAGATATATCAGGTACAATCCTGTCGAGTCGTCCAATGTTGATGACGGTAATGATGATTGAGTAGGATCACGTAATAATCCAAAACGGAAGGCATGCCTAGCTGCCTTTGCTTGAAACGTTCTCTATGCTGATTCGCCGGGCCACAGCACACCACCTTCCTGTCAAAGTCAGTACGGACACGTTATTTCTGCGTGTAAAGCACGTGGCGGCGTTTCAACACAGCCGGTAGTAGGACGATCGGGTATCGGTTGGGTGCCCGTCAGCGAATAACCTTTTCACTGCCCCATAACAACCAAATATACGGAGTACATCCACACAGAAAGGGGATGACTAAGACTGTGACTACCTCGTTGGTGCGCCGAAAACGCTCTGGCGCTCTGGCCGTCTTTCTTGTCTCGCTTCCCGTTTTCTTCGTCTGCCTTCTGGTATCTTTATCTTGACTTCGGGCTTGCTTTTTCCGTCCTTCGTCCCTTTTTCTTCTCT
>JANSLQ010000155.1:0-53814 GCA_029298765.1 Ophiostoma sp. 15807 | reverse complement strand
CTATCCATCGTCTGCCCTTCCTACTCATTACCGCTTGCGCCTCGAATTCGATTTCCGACTTCAACTCTATTTTCTTTTTCTTTTTCTTTTTCTTTTTCTTTTTCTTTTTCTTTTTTCTTCTCTTCTTTTCTCTCGTTTATCTTGTTTCCTAGTCTGTCTTACAAGGGCAAGCTGAGTTCGGACAGTGTTTGCACAGAGTACTATTGCGGAAACAGCAGGCTACGGAAACGGAATACAGGACAATTACGGGACGGCAGCAGCAGGATAAAAACAGTCAACAGCGAGCGCAGGTAAGACACAGAAAGGCTAGACGCAAGAGACCGCCGAATCGGAGGTGGATGCTCAGGAACGACGAGGGACGGGAGGGACCTAGAAAGAACCAGAGAGCGGGACCAGGAACCACATCCGGTGCAGGTTAGTCGCTCGGCTTATTGACACTATTTGCAGTAGCGACTTTCGTTGACTGTTATCTTGGTGTAATGCGACTGGCTAGTTCATATTTGTACTCGTATTTAACTACCTAGTATTTGATGATCAAGAGTTAGTGCTGGTGTTGTAGATATGGTGGATGCGTGATAAGAGAGAAAAAAAGAAAGAGGAGGGAAAAGATAAATAAATAATTAATTAATCAAAAAAGATTAAAAAAAGAGCGGACCTTACTTTGCAGAGACAGCCATGCAAGTCTTGCGACAAGCATGCACGCAGCATCTATCTGCAGGGTTATCAGTGCGATTGTCATGATGTTATCTCTGCATGTACGGGGTACTTGTTGGTATGTTTTATCTGCCTTTGTTTATTTGCCGTCTTTTCTTCTTTTCTTTTCTTCTTTTTCTATCTACGATCGACGTGTGATTTCGTGATTTTCGTGATTTTCGTGATTTTCGTGATTTTCGTGATTTTCGTGATTTTCGTGATTTTCGTGATTTTCGTGATTTTCGTGATTGACAGGTTCCTACTCATGGATGGAAAAGGAATGACAGCACAACGAGGACTGAAGAGGATCTCAGAAAGGAAGACCAGGAAAGAGAATACGAGTAGATGAACGAGGTAAGATAGAAGCCCCTAGAAATGTGAGCAAAGAGACTGGCTACTCGGAATGGTAACAAAGGCCGCAAGAGGGCAAATTTCAAACGACGGTGGACGTGACAGAACACACGAGAAATGGACGAGACCAAGAGACCAGAGAGAAATCGGGATTAAATCAAGAAAAATAAGAGACGGAAAAACAAGTAAACCAGAGAAGAAAAAGGAAATAAACAGGTGGTCCAAGCTCGAGATCCGGAGGAATACGTCGTGGAAATAAACGCTGAGAATCGCGCGCTGCGCTGTGGTCGAGCTGCGGAGCACGGAGAATGAAGAGCAAAGTTTGACTCGACATAGGAACGGGACAGACGGCAACTGGACAGCTGGGTTGGGTACAGACAGCACTGGCTACGCCGAGAGGGCAACGATACTCTGAGTCAAGGGAACGTGTGGTTGGGCTGGCCACAAACTGCAAGAGAAATCAAAATACGAATCTGTGAATCTACTCGCTGAGCCTGAGCCTGGCCGCGGAGCATCGGAGCGTCGCCTCCATCAGACGCCGTCTGCTGCCAGAGGAAAAGAGCCAACGTGATCGCTCTTGACAGGAAGCACTAAAGACCGAGGGCCTGCTGAGTTGAGTTTACGTCACAGAAACCATCGGTGAACTGCAGTTTCGTAACAGAAATGCCATGCTCCTGTCACTGCCGGTCGTCTGCTTGTGCGCCATGCCGTCCACCTTGGCTCGGCTGTTTCTCGTAGTTTCTCGTAGTTTCTCGTAGTTTCTCCAGCCGCGTCCATGCACACCGTGCGCAGAGTCGCTCGCTGCATCCCTCCTTCGTCTCTACTCTATTCTACTCGTAATGGTACTACACACGAGTATTCCCGTTCGCCTTGGTTTCCCTCCCTTCTCTCTTTTTCCATTCGCCACAGCCGCAGACCCAGTCTGCCCGAGATGCAGTCCGGACTCCATAATAACGTCGACCTCCCTAGGCCTAGATGGGCACAGCACCGCATGTCCTTGCAGCTGTGACAGGACTAGACACTGGCTGGACCAATACACGAATGGCCTTTCCTGCAGCAATAGTGAACACGTAAATACATATCGTACACATATTTGACCAACTCATTTACCCATAACGGTCTCAACGGCACCGGTCGACGCTACGAGGGTCCTGCCGAGAACGGAGGGCAACCGTTTGAGAGCGATTGATGGGCGTATTTGCCTGTCTTTTGTCTAATGTCTTGTCTTTTATCCTGTTGTCCTTTGTACTCCGTACGTCGTCTATGACCGTCTTCTTCACAGCAAGCTTTGACCTTCAACGGCGTGCTGCAACATTCATCGGTCGAATAACCCAGCATGGCCCCATGGGGAAGTAGAAATGCCGTTCTCGCCGTAGAGTGTACATACTCCGTACGCATTAACGCAGATGAAGCATGATATAAGGTACATATTAAGGGAACAGACGATCGTCAAATTACAAATAAAACGCCGTGGTTACTACACTGCACTTCGCATCCGCCTCAGTCCGTGATATCGACAGTTTCTCTTTGTCATTGCCGCTCGTCGCTCGACCGCATTGGCTCGTTCCCTGTATCGCAGGTGAGACTGTCTCCTGGCTCGGTCTTTCCTATCTTATCTGCATCCACTGCTCATATGCAGCTGGTGCAGCGTGCAGCGTGCAGCGTGCAGCGTGCAGCGTGCAGCTCTCCTATTGCATATGTCTGCATGCGACCCTGACGGAGCTGTGTCGTTATCTTGCAGCTGCGTGCTCTTCTTCTTTGTTTATTCGGTTAATCTCTTACTTGTTTTTATATATTGGCGCTGGTACTTGTATCGGTGCCACTCTGCCGTCGGGCCGTGTACCAGTCAGGTTGAAAGACCAGCTCACATCCTATCGTACTTGCGCACGTCAATAAATTCAAATAGATATATACGTAGATAAATCCATAGAGCTCTAATTAGGGTTTGCATTGCAGATATGGCGTGCCCGCATCGCATCCTGCGATGTACATCGACATGCGCTCGTCTCGCGGCTCGCAGAATAGGATGGCATGCAGGAGTATATTTACATCCGTATGCAGTCGCTACAGCTGGAACCTAAAACAGGATACAGGGTAATACAGCAAGGCATGGAGGGGTAGCAGGCGGCGTGCTGGGCGATGCGTTGTCACGATGAACGTCTCAACTCCCAACCTCCTAACCTCCTAACCTCCTAGACTCGCAGACTCGCAGACAGCTCAGGCCCCCAGATTGCAGATAAGGGCCCGATCACGACAGGATCACGGCTCCGTGGTGTGTTGTGCTGCTGCCATCATGCAATCTCTCTTTGCGTCCCCTCGCTGCCCATCGCCATCCGCGGAACATAATGGCACCATTGCTCTGCATCTTCTACGAGTACGTACGGCGATAGATGCTGGAATGCCTTGTCGTATCTATCCTCGACGTTTACTCGTGAATAAACATGCTCAGTTCTTCGGCAACCTCTCGTACACTACCATACTGCTCGTGCCAACATTTTGCAATCATCTTGGCAACTACAATACCGTCCAAAGAAGCAAATTCCTCGCGCGCGTATCTCGTCTCAACCTCTTCATCTGGCAGTCCCTGAAATGGTCGCGCCCAGGCCATGATCTCGTAAATGGCCGACCCAAGCGCAAAAATCTCGCGCGCTAGTATAGGCGTCTTTCCTAGCTGGCGGCCCCGGCACGGCAGCTCGTACTGCATATCCTCATAGGTCCCGCACTTGTGATACAGCTCATGGCCCTCGATGACAGACCCGGCCCAGTCGCAGATTTTAACGCGCATGCCCTTCTCGTCCAGGAGCAGTATATTGCGGCAGCTCACGTCACAATGACGCACGCCGCGCGCATGAGCATAAGCAAGGCCTCGTGCTACATCCATACTCATGCGTAAACGTATGCTCTCATGAGGCGGCGTGCCAGCGTGTGTTTGGATATAGCCCCGGAGAGAGCCAAGCGGCGCGCGTTCCAGGCGAAGTGCATGTACACCGGGCGCGATCTCGTCGACGCCGTAAAACGCGATAATGCATGGGTGCGATCCTAGCTGCCGAAACACTTCTGCTTCCCGCTTAATCTCGTCCTCGACCGGCTGCGAGCGGCAGGACTGTTGTCGACCATTGACCCAGATCTGGTGGCTCTTGTGAACGGTCTTACTATCGACATACGAAACGAAACAGGAACCGCCCATGCCCAAGATGTTCCCAAAGGTTGGATTTTCAGGGATAGGCCAGGCCATTTCCAAGCAAGAGAATGAATCGTCGTTGAACCGAGTGGTGGCGTGTAGAAGCTGCTCCGCGACGGAGAAGGCTTGAAAGTTACGTGGCCCCTTATTCTTATTGTAGAGTGCTTTTGTTGTGGATGCACGTGACATATCGGCAATGCTCTTATATACGCCTTTAACTGTTTCTTTTCTTTTTTGTCTGCCTCGTACCGCCGTATAAGCTGCCCTCCGTGTACCGCAGCCGTCGTTTCTCGCTTTCTCACCGTCACTGCTTTCTTCTTAATTTTATTGTTTTGCCGCTGTATAAACGCCTTCGTTCTTAGCGAACCCTACATCCCCGTCTCGTTAACAGAAGGCGGCTTATGCTGCTCGATGACCACAACGACCAAGTCACGAGCGCCGCCTCGATCAACCTTGCGCTAGTCTGAGGCTGGCGTTTCGCCGCGTGGCGGACAACAAGTGATAGCCTCGTGCCTGTACTCCCCAGGGCGACGACCCACGTCTGGGCCCTCTAGAGACCTCCAATGAAGTGATGAAATGATTACATAATCCTCATTGACATTGGTATGAACATGGTAGAGACCTATCGTGCCGCTTCAGCTCACGCCCTGGAACCCGGCTCCCATCGGGGTACCTCTTGCTGCGGGCTTGTGCCTTCATGGCTCGGCAATGAGTGTTGGCCCGTGTATGACGCAGGCATACTCCGTACTTCGAGCCGCAGGCCCGTGTGCCGAGTCGACCAAAGATGTCACAACCGCAGCCATGGCAGTCATTACGGCTGCTAGAAATAAATCCAATTCGAACTTCTGCAAGATACAGTCGTCTACTTTATATGGGCCCTTGCTCAAACACTACATAACTAATGCTTGTACTCCAAGATGCCCTTGTCGCCAATCACGGACCAGAACTCCTCCACGAGCTCGCGCGCGCCCGATGGCGCACCGCGCACGGCCAGGTACACCCGGCTGTCTAGTTCTGGGTCCCAGTCGCCGGGGTTGCCGCTCGCCACAAAGCCGCCCGCCTCGGACAGGATACACCATCCGGCACACACGTCCCACGCATAGCAGCCGCCCTCCCAGTAGCAGTCCAGCTGGCCGGCCGCCACGGCACACAGGTTCAGCGCCGCCGATCCCAGCGAGCGCAGACTGTGCACCATCGCGTTGGGCGGCGACGAAGCCGCTGCGGCCTCTGCCTTGGCTGCGGCGAGCCGCTGGAACACACCGACCTTGAGGTCGTAGTTGCCGCCGTCGCGGTCAGCGCCCCACTCAATGCCGACGAGCGCCGTGCCGAGCCCGCGCAGTGCCGGCGCCTCCTGCACGTCGCCACGGCCCGCCAGCGGCAGCTTCAGCTTGTTGCTGTTGGCGGTGCCCTTGTTGAGCACGGCGTTCCGCTCCATGTAGGCGCCCTGTCCCTTGATAGCCGTGTACAGCGTATCCAGGAACGGGTTGTAGACGACACCGACAGCCGGACGGCGGCCAATGGCGAAACCCAGGCTGATGCAGGCGTGAGGGAAGCCGTGCACGAAGTTGGTAGTGCCGTCAATGGGGTCGACAATAAATGTCGGCGCATCGGTGACCGTGGTCTCGCCCGCTACATATGTCTCCTCGCCGACAAACGCGCACGCCGGGTAGGTTTCGCGCAGGCGCGTGTTGACCATCTTCTCGACGGCCTGGTCCGCTTCGGTGACAAGGTCGACGGCTGGTATGTCAGTACCACACTATGCCAAGCACCCAAAGGACCAAGGATTCCTAGTGACGGCTGCACTTACAGTTCTTCTTGGTGCCCTTGGGGATGTTGTTGGGATCCGCCGCTAGAATCATACGGCCCGCCTCAAAGGCCACCGCAATCAGTGTGTCATGCACACCTTGCAGGTCGATATCAGACATGGTAGGTGTTTGGAAGAATACGGGCGGATTTGCCGATGCAATGCTACTCGAACAAGCTTGAAGCTGGGATGCAAGCCTGTAGAAGAACAGTGTTGTGGCTGCAGGGCGGCTTCGTTGGGGCAGCTCCAGTCCATCCCAGTACTCGTACTCCGTATGTGTGTGCTTCGTTTAGTGGGGTTCGCGGGGGAGGGGTCGCTAAAACAAGGGTCGACTATGGCCATATGCCAAGCTATGAGGCTTTGATGGGTGATGTCACAGGCTCGGCACGCTGTCGTCACTCCATGTATCGAGATTCGAGAACCAGCAGGCTGGAACATTGGGGGTCTTGGCCGGTTAGATAGTCCATTGTGGGTTTTATAATGCTTCAATAGGTCAAAAATAGTCGTGTACAGAGTCCATCCATGAAGATGAACTGGAAGCAAAACCAGGCAGAACAAAAGTAATAAGATAAAAAAACAGACGCAAAAAGAATCCAAAAAAGAATCCAAAAATATGTTGCCATGCGCCTCGTTTTATGCGCCTAACGCCCGCCCTCCTCAAGCCAAACGTGTCGCGCCACGCCAGAAACAAACATAATACAAGCCAAAAGAGTCGAAGAGCCATGCCGAGCAGACGAAGCAGGGCAACGACGAGAGGAGCGGAGAGGTGGCAAGTGAAGCGATAGTGGCCAATCGCGCAACAGCACCAAGCCCTCGTCAAGACGTCCAAAAGTGTATCGAATAAGAAGAAAAGAAGAAAGCAGAGTAGCAGAGTGCTGTACCAATATCGCCCCTCTCACTGCCATGGTCTTTCGATTTGGTCGGCTGCGTCTTCACACACGCAACAAATCAAACCACCAAAAACAAGCCAGCTGTCAAAGCTGCCTTCGAGACCTGCCATCAAAGCTGTCATCCTATCTGCCAACTAGACATCGCCATGCTTAGAAAGGCTGCTATACGTTTTCGCGGAACATGGATTTGCGTTCTGTCGGGCTGTCTGGCTTGCTGGCGTCGTGTGCAGACGGTCCAGCGTCGGTGATTGGCCGTGGGCTGACACCACGCAGGCTCATATTGCTCGGGGTGGCATCATCGTCAAACGGATTCAGGCCGCCGGCCGTGTTGGTGTTGGGGCTCCGGTCACGCGAGCGACCGCGCGGTTCGTCGTGGGTGCTGGCATCGGCCGGCACGTTCATGTCGTAAGACGAGCCACCGTAAGCGCCGCTGCCGAGATAGGACGTATTGGTGTTGGAGACGTTGAGGCGGCTGCTGGTCTGTTGATTCTGGCCAGCGTTCTGGCCAGGGTGCAGGCCGAGCTCCTGCTCCTCGTTGTAGTAAAACGCATCCGCCTCGGCACCGACGCGCGAGTCCCACGCCTCGTCCGGGTCGAGAGGTCCGAAGCCCCGGCGTGCGCCACGACCAGTAGCACCTGCGCCCTCGTAAGCGCCAGCAGCTGTGCGGTTGTTGCGGGCTTTAAAGCCCTGGATGCGGTCGCTGATCCAGGCGCTGATGCCGCTGGGGGCCGGCTGGACACCGAACGTCGAGCGCGAGGAGTCGCGGAACGGGATAAAGGACGACCACGCTGGGGGCGGAAGCTGCAAGATGTTAGCAATTGCGATGAGCAGATACATCGAAAGCTGGCGGGGATCGAATACATACCCCCAAACGTTGTGCGCGGAAGCGGGCAAAGAGAATCCAGCCTGCGCCGGTCGCCAACAGCAAGATGACGATGACGAGAACGACGACGCCTCCTGTCTTCATTGTGGTTGGTGTGTGTAGGCAGTCGGAGATGTGGGATGGAGAGGGAAAGAGTAAACGAGCAAGAGTGCTCAAGGGTGGACGAAGCTGTGCTTTTCAAAGGCAGGCTGGGCGATGAAATGGATTGAGAGGCCGTGTGTCGCAGAGTCGCAGAGCGAGGGCGAAAAGATAGGCGGGCGCGAGTCCTTAGTCAGGTTCCAGATGCTGGTCGAAAGCGGAGGGCGGCCGGTCGCAGTATGCGTGACTGTGCGTCAATGTGTACTTATGGTCGCTGCAAGGGGCAGTGTTGGCGATTAGCTCGTGATCGCCGGTCGCAAATCGCAAGTAGAAGGGAGAGAGGCACGGGAAGGAGGACGAGAGAGACACTGTCAAGATGTCACTGACGATGACAAAATGACGATGACAAAACAAACAACAATAAGATTTGGTCAGGAAGGTGCAAGGGAAGTCTGGCCCCAGAAAGTGATCACAGAGGGAAGGTGCGGAGGCTTCTGTATCGCTCCTCCCATTCTGGTTGCAGCTTGTCGGGGCCTTGATAAGAAAATGCGTCATCCGTACCGATACCTAGCTTTGTAGCTAGGTTAGCCTGTACTGGATGTATCTATACATCAATCTTACCAGTCTCCAGCCCAATACGCTCTGCACTGCTGCGTCGCAGTGAGCAACACACGCCTTTCCGATTCATCCGCCCAACTGTAAATTGGAATGATAATGGGATATGGACTTATCGTAGCAAGTGTAAGATCCTGCTTGTTTTCGATGGGATCACAATCACGTGGCTGTGTACACCACTGTATCACTGTCGCACATGCGCCAAAGTGCAGGGCTATGTCATCATCAAGGATCTTCTGCCCCAGTGCAGCGGTTTCAAGTACGGAGCCCGGAATCAATACAGGCGACAGGCAATGGTCGAAATAAGATAGATAGCGCTTGGGCGCATTTCGTATGGTATGAATAGGTTGTAAACATGTTGTAGCTAGCGATAATGAAAATAGAATTGCAGTAACTCGACGGATGATGGAGTAGTAAAGAGAAAGGCGCCAGGGGGGGAAATGATAAAGACAAAGGAAGCAGGGAACATAGTGCAGAAACCAAACACGATAAAACGACAAAAGGCAGATATAAGCGTAGAGAAAATGGACCATAGCAACGAGGGACTGCACTGCGGTTGAAGACGTGGCTTGCGTGGCGGCCATCTCTGTCGAACGGGCCCTTGCGAACGAGAATCAGATAGAGCGAGCCGGCGACAGCGGCTCGTTGATATTAGCTTGCTTCCTCCAGCCCCTGCTGCTTAGCATGCGCAGCCGTCCTTTGCGGCCTGGTCGCGCGCCTGCAGGTTTACCCGGTTGCCGTCGCCGCCCGCGCCTGCACGGCCACCCGCACCAGATGCGCCACCAACACCGGCAGCGCCTCCCCGTGTTGTCTTGAGCGACGTCTCTGGAATAGCATTGGCAATCGCGTTGAACACCTCGTTGACGTTGGTGCCCGTCTTGGCACTGGTCTCGAAGAACAGCAGGCTCTCCTCGTCGGCGTAGGTCTTGGCCTCCTCCGTCGTGACCTTGCGGGCATCGGACGAATCGGCATCGTCTGCGTCGTTGCTGTCGCTGGCAGAAGCACCGGCATCGCTAGTCAGATCGAGCTTGTTGCCGACGAGAGCAATCACAATGCCGGGCGAGGCTTGGCGCTGGAGCTCAGCTACCCAGTGCTTGGCCTTGACCAGCGACGTCGGCTTGGTGAGGTCGTACACCACGAGAGCAGCCTGGGCGTTGCGGTAGTACATGGGAGCGAGCGAGGCGAAGCGTTCTTGGCCGGCGGTATCCCAGATCTCGAATTTGATTGTCCGTGTGGGCAGGCTGCACTTCTGCGTCAGGAAAGCAGCTGCAGGCAATGTTAGCGATGCCGATCAAGCCTCATGACGAGCACATAGAGTCCATGACGATGACGTACCTCCGATAGTCGGCTCCTTGTTTTCCTGGAAATCGTTGTTGACGAAGCGAAGGACGAGGGACGACTAGACATGGCTGTTAGTTGCTGTCTGCGTATTGGCAGCTTCGCTATCGGGCCCCTCAGAAAGCTCAAAACGAGAGGGTGCGAACAAGGCTCACCTTTCCGACGGCGGCCTCGCCGAGCAGAACCAGCTTGACACTGCTGCTCGGCTTCGGTGCGCCTGCGTTATCAACCATAATGTCGGTTGTCGGGGTGGCGTTGACGATGGCGGGGTGTACAGAGAGGGAAGGCTTAAGAAGACGAGGCTGCGGATAAGTTCGTTGTAGATGTGATAGATAGCAGGGCGTCGGGCGCGAGCGGATTATCGGAGAGATGCGCAAGAATGAGGCCGGCCTCTTCCGCTCAAAGAACTGTTGGTGTTGGTCGGCAGGGGGTGATATTAAAAGAGAGAACAATATGCTTCTAAGGCAAGATGGGCGGCAGCAAAGGGAGAGGGGGGGAGATACGTCGGGTGGTGGGATCGATGAGGTGGTCAGGCCGGGGGGACGGAGATGAGGAAAAGCTCGCGATTGAAGGCAGCCTGTTGATTACTGGTGGCGGCGGGCTGCTCACAAGCCAGACAACGTAATCGGGAGGTGTGGAAGCCAGTTTGCTTAGAGCCTAGCGTCGCCAAGCTCCTCCCAGATTGGTAGCCTTGGGCCGGACTTAGGTACTGCCGATCCCGGATCTGGCTCAGGCGAGAAGGTGGTCAGGTGGTGAAAGGTGGCAGCGTCTCGGTAGTGAATGGGCGACGAAAGCGGTGGAGATTAAGAGTGGCTCTATTGGTATCGGTCGTCCTCTTATCTCTTATCGCTATAGGCCTGAAAAAAGGTCGTCTCCACTAAAAAAAGTTTCCCGCGAACTTTCATCACTGCCATCCCCAGTGGACGACAACCAAAAAAATCAACAAGCGACGGCCACTCCCAACTCCCAAGACAACCACCGATCCTGCCACGACCGAGGAGAGCCACTTTGCACCTTTCCTCACAATCAATTCACGTCTGTCACCGGCACATCGCGCCGTTCGTCTTTTCATGTCTGGATTCATCGGCAAGGTTTTGGGTGCGTTCTCACGGAAGACGGAGCCCGAGGCAGCTTCTCAGACAGCCGGCGCCATGGACGTCGATGCGCCCAGCAAGAACTCCAAGAAGCGGCTCTTTGCGGATGAGGAGGACGCCAGCTCTGACGACGAGTCAACGGGTGTCCCTGCCGCCTCAGTGGGCAAGGAGTCCTCGTTCGGAATCAACAAGGAGTTTGCCGAGCGCTACGAGCACAACAAAAGGCGCGAGGAGAAGCAGAAGCGTAAGTGATGGTTTGGATACACTTCTCATATCACTCTTTACTGACCGCCCTAGTGGACGAAAAGTACGGCAATGACTCCGACTCCGAGTCGTCCTCCGACGACGGCACCGAAGACGAAGACGGCTACCTCCTCACCGAAGACCTTGATGCGCGTATGTCCGAAGCCCTCCAGGCCATCAAGAGCAAAGACCCCCGCGTGTACAAGACCGATGCCACGTTCTTCGACGCCGCCGAGGCCGAGAAGGCAGCAGTTGCCGCAAAGGCCGCCTCCAAGGACATAAAGGAGAAGCCCGTCTACCTCCGCGATTACCACCGTGAACGCCTGCTGCGCGGCGACATTGGCGCCGACGACGACGACGACGAGAGCGACGATGGCGGTGCCTCTCTTCAGCCAAAGACCTACCAGGAGGAGCAGGATGATCTGAAGCAGGCCCTGATCGACGAGATGAATGCCGCCGATGATGCCAGCAAGGACGGCTCCGACTCCGACTCTGACGACGACGCTTTCATCAAGCCCAAGGCCTCGTCCAAGGCGAGCAAGGCCGTCGCAGCCTCCACTGGCATCCACCCTTCGCGGGCCACCCGCATCCAGATCAGCAAGAACGACGTCGAGTCCGCCGACAACAACCCCGAGCTATTCCTGTCCAACTTTATGGCCTCGCGCGCCTGGGTCCCCGAGGGTGGCAATAACGGCCCCGGTTGGGAGGCTTTTGATTCGGAGGAGGATGAAGAGAATGTCGTTGAGCGCGCCGAGGAGTTCGAGTCTGCCTACAACATGCGCTTCGAGGACCCCACCAAGAGCAACGAGGTTCTGAAGTCCTATTCCCGTACCGTGGTGGCCGACCGCTCCGTGCGTCGCAGCGAAAAGTCTGGGCGCCAGCGCCAGCGCGACCAGGAGCGCGAGCGTCATGAGGCCGAGAAGCAGGCCCGGCGCGAGGAGCGGCAACGCCTGCGCAAGATCAAGGTCGACGAGGCACACGACAAGCTCGCCAAGATCAAGAAGGCTGCCGGCATTGCCGGTCGCAAGCTGACTGACGAGGAGTGGATGTCTATGCTCGACGATGCCTGGGACAATGACGCCTGGGAGAACCAGATGAAGAAGCAGTTCGGCGAGGAATACTATGCCGAGAAGGATGCCGAGATGGGCGGCAAGCAGGCTGGCAATGGCAGCGCTGACGACGACGAGGAGGAGGATCAAGAGGAAGAGGACAAGAGCAGCAGCAAGAAGAAAGGTGACAAGAAGAAGAAGCTTCCTAAGAAGCCAAAATGGGACGACGATATCGACATCAAGGACATCATTCCCGACTTTGAGGATGACGCTGCGCCAAAAGCTGCCCTGTCTGGCTCCGAGGCTAGCGGCGATGAGGAGGAGGAGGAGGGCGACGACCAGCCGGCCAAGCGTCGCAAGACGGGCAAGGACCACAAGAAAGACCGCGCAGAAGCCAAGCGCGATGCGCGCCGCGAGCGTGCCCGCATCGAGGCCCTCGTCGACCGCCAGATGGCTCTGGACGACCCTACTATCTCTGCACCGGCCGGCCCCTCAACCGGTGTCAACCTTGAGGGTGTCTCGGGCTTCCGCTACCGCGAGACGAGCCCTCAGGCATTTGGCCTCACAGCCCGCGACATTCTACTGGCACCATCAGATACCGCCCTCAACGAGTTTGCGGGCCTGAAGAAGCTGGCGACATTCCGTGACGAGGAGCGCAAGCGCAAGGACCGCAAGAAGCTGGGCAAGAAGGCGCGTCTCCGGCAATGGCGCCGCGACACCTTTGGTGCCGACTATGCCGAGACTGGTCCGACGTACGGCTTCGAGCGGTTTGCCGGTGGCGAGGAGGCTGCGCCATCTTCCAGCAAGAGCAAGAGCAAGGGCAAGGGCAAGGAGAAGGAGAAGGGCAAACCCGACGCTTCGGCCGAGGGCTCCGGCAAGAAGAAGCGCAAGCGGTCCGGCCGGTCCAGCGGCAAGGCCAAGGAAGCCGAGAAGGCGGAGTAAGAGTCGTATCCCGTTCCAAAGCGGGTTTATATCCTTCTTGTTTATGTATGCTTGCGTCCTTTTTCGTTTCTGTTGCCCGTTTGCTTTCGTAGTGTTCCGCGTTCGTCTTGTCATATCATTTTATAACCCGGGAGGCGTACATCGGCTTGGTTTGGCAAAATCATGAAAAAAAAGTTGGTCTGTTCTATCTGTTTGCATTGTCGATTCCTTTTTCTATTCATTTTCATCAATCTACAATATAGACTATCGGTCAAGGTGCTAATCGAACCGCCTGATCTCTCTTGATAGCTGCACAGCGTTGCTATATCAATTTTATTCAAGTCATGAAGTATACATTGCTGAGGCTAAGCATAAAGCTTTTATTTATCAGAGTTAATACTAAATAATTTGCGTAGCAAAGATAGCCAAACACTAGGAACCGAGAGAAGAGGCATACAGGCGAAGAGTAGGCAAAACCCCGACTCACAAGTGATATCGTGCAAAAGAAACCCAAAAGCAGAGATAAACCTATGACCGCCGTCACCCCAGCCGTAAAACAAAGACGCGATTTCGCTAACATGATAAAATATATTGATTTTGTAACATCAGAGGAGATGATGGATGATGATGGGGAGTTCGAAGTGGCAGCGGATCCAAAACGCAGCATCAGCTGCTTCAGTGCATGTTCCCTAGGCCGCCACCACCTTGGCCGGGCGCAAGTCCGGAATTGTTGCCAAAGATGTTGGCAAACTGATCAAGGCTGTTCACGGAAGACAGGTCCTGCCCGATCTCTGGCGGGTCCATATTGAACGGCATAAACCAGGCCGACGATTGCTCCTGGGCATATGCATGCATGGCCTCGGCGGCCGCAGCTACCCCGGCGCGGTGGTCAATGGCGGTATTGGCGCCTGACACTGGCGCACCTTGTCCACCACTTCCCCGTTGAGATGGCGCATCCCAGGCCATGGCGCCATCGAGTGACGTATGGTCACCATTCCCGCCGCCTGCCGCACTAGCACCATCGATGCTGCCGCCATACGCCCCGAAAACAAGCTGGCGGTCAAGCTGTGGCAGTATGGCACTTTGCTGTGGCAGGGACAAAGATACCATATCCGACTGGAAGAACGGCGTAGGCTGTTGCTGGTGTTGCTGGTGATGCTGGTGCTGCTGGTGTTGCTGGTGCTGCTGGTGATGCTGCTGGTGTTGTTGCTGCTGCTGCTGCTGCTGCTGCTGCTGATGGTGTAGGGGATTGAATGAGCCGACATTCACCGGGCTAATTGGGGTCATGGTGGCTTCAAAGGAAGCCGCCGCTACGGCAGAAGCTGTCACTTGCGAATGAGGCACAGACATGGAGTTGAAGTTGTGCGGCCCGCTAGTTTCGCCGCTCATTGAGTAGTGGCGATGGTGGTGGTCATGGGGCTGGCTGAGCTGCGACTGCTGCTGTTGGTGTTGTATCGGCTGCGGTGGTGGTTGTTGATGTGGCTGTGTGCGCTGCTGTAGCTGCTGCTGCTGCTGCTGAAGCTGCTGTTGTTGCTGTTGTTGCTGCTGGAGCTGGAGCTGCTGCTGCTGGGCATGCAGAGCAGCCACATTTTGAGGGCCAGAAGCATCAGTGCCCAGCGGCTCGATGGGTAGATGTTCAGTGCCGCGAGACGAGTTCACGCTTCCTCCACCCTGCGATTTCCTGGCGATGGACTTTCTCCTAGAACTCGGGGCCGCCCTAGACCCTCCGTCCCGGCTCGCACTGTTGCCGGCAGCGCTGCCAGTATTCGCAGTGGCCGATGGGGCATCCCCTGGATTTTGCGGCGCCACAGCAACAAAGAACTCTCCGACAGTTTTGAGTTCTGGCTTCTGTTCCAGCACTGCGTCATCCCCCTTCTCCTTCTTCTTGTAGGACGCAGGGTCGCCAAAGTCCGAATCCGAGACGCCGTGCGGGTACCGGTCAAACCAGTCGCCGTACTGAAAGATGGGCGACGATACCGATGCATTTTCACTTGAAGGCGTGCCGTGTCGGGCGGCGTCGGCACAGGAGCGGTACTGCACACGGAGATTTTCAGACATAAAGTGCAGCATGCCCCAATAGCGCTTCATCTTGGCGAGAAACCGTACATTGATGCCCAAGTTCTGCTTGGCCATCGCCGCCATTGCCGGGTTGCCGGAGAAGACACCAAAAATATGCACCGTACTTGACAGGAACGCACAGTATCCAACAAAGGGCGCGGAGATGATCATTGAGTCAGAATCCTTGAGCAGACTCGAGATCCGGTTGGCGGCCGCAAATGCCTTGGCGCCGGCCTTTGTGACAAACCCCTTGGGTACTGCAGACCCCTGAGGAGTGTTCTCGTTGGGCGACGAGACAGCAAACCGGTTCATGAAGAGAATGTTCTGCTGAATCGCAATGTGTAAGAACAAGAACTGGTTTGCTGTGCCCTCTGTCTGGTGGGATGTCCAGTTGTCGGGTGTGAACACGAGGCTTGCTGGAAGCGTCGACAGCATTTCATCGACCTGCTTGGACAGGATGGCATACCCAGACTCCGGGTGCCACATCGGACGCGAGTCGAGCTCCTTGCCGCCCTGGTTGAGATAGTTGATCACTCGGCCCCAGACCGCGATAGCTCGGACCATGTAGGCGGCTACACCCATATTTTCGTTGGAGCTTGGCGATTGCACATCACCGTTGGCGCCATCGGCATCTGCAGAGCTATCATAGGCATCCAGCTCGCCGCTGAGCTTCTCTGTTGATCCTGCTGAGTCTAGCTGAAACAGACTTTCTTTGATGGGCAGCTGGATCTTGATAGACTCCTCCTTGATGAATGTCGGGCGGTCCGTTCCAGATGAGTTGAAGCGATCCATCAAGAAACAGGCCCACATGGTACGGCGTCGGATTTCTTGGTCGATGAAACTCAACGGTACCCCGTCAGGGGACGGCAGAGGGTCGCGGTCGAGATCTTTGTGCAGCTGCAGAGCAAACGCCATGCGAATGGCTTGACCACCCAGGGCCCAGCTACGGCCGCCGTGGCAGGTGCCAAACTCATGCAGGCCGAGAATCAAGAGGCAGGTCAGGATGGTAATATTGGGCCATTCGTAACGACGGGTGACAATTTCGCGGGCTTGGGATGCCCATTCTTCGCCTCGCAGAAAATTTGGGGTGTTGCCAAAACTCGGGTCGGTGGAGAATCTTGCAGACACTGCGCACACGGATAGGATTAGGACAGGCGGCAACGTCCCAGCTCTCAGTTTGCGCATGTAGCTCGGCCGGTGGAGAAGATGGTAGGCTTGGCCGTAGATGTTCTCGAAAAAGACATCAGAAAGATGAACCTGCAACTCTTTGGACGGAAGAGCTTCAGCGCCCTCCTGGAGCAGCTCATTGTCTTCGGACTCTTGCTGCAGAAGGGTGGTGTGGGGATGTGCTATGCTGCCCGGCCGGTTTTTTGGGCCAGTGCGCGCCCAGTGGTCGAGCTCGGGGCCAAATGCTTCTTCGGCCGCGCGTTTCTTGGCTGCCGCGCTTTTCCCGGCACTCGAGCCCGGTGCCCCAGTTCCGCCAGGGCCGCCTGTGGTTCCGGGAATGGCAGCCTTCACGACAGCCCGAGTCACAGATGTAGTGACCGCAGGATCCTGCTCAGACTTGGGCACAATCTTGATGATGCGATCCTCCATGCGCTTGATGCGTTTGTCCAACATAGCCATGTAGTCTGTTCGTGGTGACGCCTTGCGAGTGGTAGCCTTGTAGACACAAGGTGTGCGTGACTTAAGGCAGTGCTTGCATGCAGGCTTCTCGCCCGAGCATCTGATTTTCTTCCTACGGCAGGCGATGCACGCAAGGGGAAGCCGTTTGCGCTCCTTTCCGGCCTTGGTCTTGAGTTCACTCCAGGCGGGTGTGGAATCCAAACCAGCCTTTTCATCCTTGCCGAGAAAGGATGGACGGTGGCCTCCGCCGCCATTCGCGCCACCAGGCCCGCGCACCTCGATTGCAGCAACAGGGTCACTTGTCGCAAGGCCGAATTCGTCAGATAACGGATCGTCTAGTAGCAAAGTACCTCGGCCGAGTTCGTTGGTATCATCTTGGCTGCCGTCGTCTGATATTGCGTTTTCGTGACTCTCTTGCGGGGCTGCGCTGTTTGTATTTGGTACCGCATTATCTGTAGTCGGTGTGTCTTCAGCGGGCGTTGGCCCTTGGGCCTCGGATTTGCAGTGTACTGGCTGCTCGGACGCTGAAGTTATGAATCCATCAACACTTGCTGTGGCATCTGCTATCGAATGTGGTGCAGATGTTGGAGGTGTCGCTGATGCTGGGTCGAATGCGTTGCTTAGTCCCATGGGCAGAGTGTCGGTAGTTGTGTTGTTTGTATCATGGTCAGCAAAGTCGTCATATGAGGCGAATTGGTAGTTGGGAAAGTCGGCCGGGGTCATTCCAGTCATATCCAGCCCTTCGTCGAGGGAATCGTGGGCGCCACCGGCATCGCCATCTGCTGGTACCTGGTTCTCCATGGTCGTCCCGACGTTGCTACTGTTGTCTTACAGCAGCACGCAAACGGTCTCAACATCCGAAACAATATCTGGCGGCGAGGTTTCGAAGTCCCGGAGAACAGATATAAATACTTCTTTATTGTTAGCCTGGTGGCAACGTAGACGAGAGGTTCTTTCAAAGACCAGGGTATGAAGGCAAGGTATGTATTTCATGTATCGTACTTTGCAATCGGTCTTGAGGTTGAAGCTGCACGGCTTGGCTGGCAAAGAGGTGCGATCAGCTTGATCAGCTCTTGAGCCCGCCGACGCTTCTTCGAAAAGGATGATGGTTTTGTCTAGGGCTTCGAGTGTGCGACGGCAAAACGGACCATTGCGCCGAATCGGGTTCCTGTGCAGTTTTCGTGGTTGTTGCTGGTGGTAGCTGAGCAAGTGGACAGTAGAAAAGGGCCGTGTGGAGCCGCCGTCGATGGGTTTGGAGAAAGGCGAAGCCACGAAGACGAGTTGAAGCAGTGAAATGATTCAGCAAAGGCGTAGAAAGCGGGCGATGGTATGCAGCAAGAGGGAAAATGACATGAACGAAACAGTGGTAGTACAAGATTAGGGAGCGGATCCGTCGTAATATCCAAGAGGTGTCGTGCCGTATGTTTCGTTTCCGCTCGTGTGTCGGTGTGGTCGGCTCTTTTGGTTGGCAAGCGGATAGAGATTCGAGGCCGCTTAGCAATGTTCTGAGACGACGGCGGGTCTCCTTTGCTCGAGGGCGTCGTCGTCGAGAACGAGGCCAGAGGAGAGAGGCGCCGCTGCAACGTTGATGATGCAAAGAGAGGCGCACAGCGGACAGCGGCGGAAAGAAGAGGAGGCTGGAGGCGGAGTAGAAGAGAAGAGACAACAATGACGTGGGAATGAGATGCGGCGCAAGAGACTGGTGGGATCTGGCAGGCGGTGGGATGTGAGAGCTCGCGCACGACGTGCAAAGAGGTTGCGAGCGAGTCAAGCGCAGGATGAGGCGACAAAGAAGAGGAGAGAAGACTTGCACCGGGGGGATGACGAGCAGTTCAATTGAATGGTCGGAGTGATTATGCGAGGCAGAGTGACCCTTGCGACAACCGACAGAAAGACAGGCTGGGATTGGGGGAGAGGCGAGTGGAGGAGAGAGGAAAAAGAAAGAAGGACAAAAGAGAGCCAGGCCCGAGACCCAAACGGCCTAAGAGGCCCGAATGTAGAAAGGGTGTGGGGCTCTCAGATCGTCAAAACTGGGGATGGTGGGTACCGAGCCTAGGCCTAGCACGCACGCACGCACACCCGGCGGAGCCTATGCCAATAGGATGAGGAGTATTGAAGAGGAGCCAGCGCCAGCCAGAGAGTGTGGAGAGAATAAGACGATGGAAGGTCGGACTGACGGTGGCCGAGCACAGCGCACAGCACAGAGCACAAGCACAGGAGCGGAACGGCGAGGCAGCCCAAGGAGAAGCGTGCAGCGGTGATATGCTTGTGGTCGGGAGGACGGGATAGGGAGCCCGTTTGAGTGGGTGTGCGGGAGGCGGGAGGCGGGAGGCGGGAGGCGGGAGGCGGGAATAAGAGAGGTGTCTTTCGATTATGGGCCGTTCGGGAGTAGACGACAGTAGACGATGGGAGACGAGCGACAGCCGCGACACAGGCGGGAGTCTGGCCCGGCGTTGGACGGGAGAGGAGGGCGGCGACGGAGCAAGAGGGAGGAGGGGATACAGCTTCGTAGGCTAGGCGAGCAGGCACTGTCGATAGTCGATCTCTGCGGAGGCGGAGACTGGAGGTGAAGACGGCCGAGGCGAGCGGCTGCAACAAGACGACAAGGCAGAGAAGAACCCAGGGGGGGTGTGCGGGAACGCAGAGAACGGGACGAAGCAGAGGCCAACCAAATCAAGCCTGCGCAAGAGAGAGCACGCCCAGCGTGATTGGAGACAGGGTGGCAGCCACCAAAAGGCAGAGGCGGGCGGGTTGTTGGAGGTGCAGAGGGGAGAAGCGGAGAGGAGAGGTCAAAAATGAGGCAAAAGCGAAATGGAGAAATGGGGGCCGGGGATGGAGGCAGGCAAGGGGACGGGGGTTACGTGTGAGGAGGTGATGCGGCAGGAGCGAACAACAACATTGATCAAGACTGTAGTTGGGGCAGGAACGCACAACGATATTGATTAAGACT
Source organism: Ophiostoma sp. 15807 (assembly GCA_029298765.1). NCBI lineage: Eukaryota > Fungi > Ascomycota > Sordariomycetes > Ophiostomatales > Ophiostomataceae > Ophiostoma > Ophiostoma sp. 15807. Next base: position 34,040 of record JANSLQ010000155.1, on the reverse strand, counting down.
GTAGTTGGGGCAGGAACGCACAACAACATTGATTAAGACTGTAGTTGGGGCAGGAACGCACAACGACATGGATAATAAGACTGTAGCTGGGGCAGGAGCAGACACAACGGGAAAGAAGAGAGCATCACACGGCAGGCACGATGGTCTACAGTATGCACACAAGGGAAGGCGCGGGCCTCGTGGAGCTGGCAACTGAGAGATCGTGGTACAGTTCACGATGCAGCTGCATTGCATATACACGTACAGTTCACGATGCAGCTGCATTGCATATACAAGTACATCGGAAGACGAGCTGCACTGCATATACAAGTACATCGGAAGACAAGCTGCAACGAGCGACGCTCGGCGTAGTCGCAGAGACGAGCATTGCCCAGCATCCGTACAGACCGGGTCCGTTCGGCCAACGCGAAAGAAGCGAAATACACAAGGGCAAGTAGGACGGCGAAGACAGAAGGACTACGAGTGTAGGGAAGACGAGGCACCAGTGCCAACGGCTCAGCTCTGTCGTGCTGATGCAGCCGTTATAACGCGGACTGTTCTCCCAGAGTATAGCGACATGCGGCGAAGCAGTCAATCCTGCGAGGGATGGGCCGCAGACGACAGAGAGCCGTTGGAGAAGAGCAGAAAACGCAATCAGTCAGTTTCCAATTTCAAAAGAAGGCGACGAACAAGCATGAACACACCCACCCAGCTTGGGGGCGCAGACGGGAGGGGAGGACCGCATAGGCTGTGGCATCCGGACTGGCTTGGTGGCAGCTGAAAGGCCGAGGAAGCAGAGAGCAAGGCAGACGCAACGGGGACAGAGCGCATCAAAGACAGCCCTCCTACGAGTAGAAGCCCAATAGCACACGCTGCAGCCCATCACAACGCCCCAGGGAATAAGCATAAGCTCGAATAAGACGGAGACGGATCAGTGGACCTGGGCTTGGGTCAGGACCAATATTACGACTCATTACCCCATGTTTTGGCCGCTTCTCCACAGTGCGCTACGCCGTATATGGACACACGCTCGCCGTGCAAAGCAGCGTCTACGAGCACGAGAGGCAGAGCGCTTTCGATCTCAGCGGTGACGTGCATCGCTGCGGCTGCAATGCGGGCGTCGTCGAGCGTTGGCGTTGTCGACTCTGTGCATGCATGTATGTCTCGCCCTAGATGTCTTGCCTGCCGTGGCACGCGCTGCTCCAGTCCATGCGGGCCTACTCCGTACCCTGCAAGTCGGACGAGGAAGACATCTTATCATATCACATGGGGAGCCAAGACGTCCACATATCCGTGACAAACACATATGCGCACGGTCGCGTTCGACGGCGTCGACGCGAGTCCAGAGTATGGGATAGCTTCCCGCAGCAATCAGCAACCCCGAGATTCAACCGACCAAGGTGCACCATACAGTGCCAACACTGGACAGCACTGTATAGCACTTCTAAACCAGTCTCATCATCGCTGGCAAGTCGACATGGGACTAGATCCATGCAAGTCAACTTGGAACTCGACGCACGCAAGTCAACGCATATACTGCATCTACGCAATCCAACAGCTTGTCGGAGAATATTGAATCGTTGAAGAGAAAAAGAAAAACCGTCCGCGCAGCTCTCGTTTGCTTTTCACATGCCTAATAAACGCATGCACAGAACTCAGTCCACTGGAAAGATACGCCTCCAGCGCGCAATTTAACCTTGCATGTTGGATAGAATGCAAAGATGATAAGCTTAATACGCGCGGGTGTCGAAAACGGGAGGATAACAGCCTCTCTGACAACGGACAGAGACAGCCCGGCATCCTCTCCGGCCGCTGTCAAAGAACCAACAGCAAAGTGATCCGCGCAGAGCGATGCTAGATATAGACGCCGTCCTGCTCTCACCACTGGGTCATGTCTTCCGTTCACGGTCTCGGCTTCTGGCGACGATCTCAATATCGCCGTGTCCGCGAGTCCCACGTTCCGCGGAGACCACTCAACTGAACGTCACGGTCGCCGCCCACTCTGTGCTCCGTAGATACCATCGACAGGGATCAGCTCGGGCGGGAGTCGCCCTCTCTTTCTACGCCGGTACATATTCCATTTCATCGTGGGAACGCGGTGCTAAGCTTCCGTGCATTGCACATCGGAGTTTTGTCTCGTTAGACTTTAGTCTATTTACATTTGCAAGACTGGATCTCATATGGAGCAGAGCAGATCGTGCCAGTTAGAGTCTCCCATGCAACACGAGTGAGATACCAATAAGGAGGCAGCCGTGCCACTCTGTTTATTCTACTATCTTATCTACCTATCTTATCGGATAACAAACTCACTGCGTCTGGGGATACAGTCCCAAATACACCCTACATATTCTAACCGTGCTACCACGTAAAGTTTTGGGCAGCTATGGGCCCCGCTGGTCGACTGGACCAGCAGTGCAGCAGTTGTGAGGTCGTGGGTTCGAGGCCAGGACGCGTTGTGATGAGCAGAATCAAAGCCGGAAAAATCGGTCGCCGTGTAGCACCGTCCTGGATAGGCCACCTGAAGTACAGATTGAAACACATTATAACATAGGCCCTCATGTGAGGCACTCCTTACGTGAGGCACACCCGGACTATGCATGGGTTTATGGAAAGTAGTTGTCAACTATGGCGCGATGGTACACCTTCTTTTTTTGTGATGCGTTGTAGCCTTTTATCTTTTTTATAGTCGTGTTCCTAGCAGTCCATCAAAGAAGAAGAAAAGAAGAAACCACCGCCGCGTCATGAAAAGACCTCACGATGAAGCGACGAGTAAAGAGGAAAGCCAATAAATTAAACCAACTGTAATGCAGCATCGGTATGGGGAATTATAACGGAAACCAAATCTAATCTATACCCAAAAAGACGGCTCAAGAATGAAGAACAAGTACGGATAGAACCGCCCAAAAACAAATTGGTAAAACAGCAGGAGAACAGACCCAATACGCCACTGTATGCATTCTCCTCCTCCACAACTCAATCTCAATTTCTACATGGCCAGATTTCTACATTCTCCAGCTCCCTTCCATGCACCGCGGCTTAGCTGAGGTACACCGGGATGCCGTAGACACAGACTGCTGCGGCCGTGAGGTACCGGAAACGGGGTGCATCGCGCGCACGCACAAGAGCTTCGACCAAGGACAACTTGCCAGCCGACGACCGTGTCGCCGACCCCGACCGCTTAGATGACGAGAGAGAAGATGACTTCTTGCTGGCCTTTTCGTCAAAGGCACCCGCGGCCACCAGGCCCCATTGCTCAAAGGCCTGGCTGGCATACCGATCAATGTCTTTGTCCGTGACATCCCACAGCGTGCCCACCACAGCCGGGCATCCTGCCAGCATGTAATCCCACACCGTGCCGTGTAGCTCGAATTCGCCGTTGTAGTTGAGACCCGCCGAGCTGCATCCCATCAGCAACGCTGCCGCACGGCACTTGTCCAGCTTGCGCACCGTCCGGCCGCGTATGAACTGGGCACCGCTGCCGTGGCCAAAGTAGAGCATGACGTCTTTCTCGCACAGAATCTTCTCAAACTCATCCTCCGTTGGTTCGCGCCCAACAATACGGGTCCATGATGGGCCGCGCAGGCTCGACGTCAGAGGGCCATCAAAGGTCGTTTCCGTGGATGGCAAGTCGCCGGAGGGATTGAGCATGTACGCGCCGCTGGAGAGAGAGGCGTGGAATCCGCTCGGGCGATGGTCGTCCTTGTTGGCAGATGAGTGGTCAGGCCCTCTAAGCTCGTCCGCGTCGTCGGGACTAAACTGCTGCTGGAGCTGCTGCTGCTGCTTCTGGTCCATAATCAGGCGCCGCAGACACGCCAGTGATGGCACACGGGATACAGCCAACTCCTGCATGCACGGGAGGGACTCCCATGGAAATACGTGAAGAGCCTTGTCGAGCACGAGAATGCTGTGGAGATGGTCGTCCAGAGCTGCTGCAGAAGAGCTTTGACGGGACTTGCTCTCACGAACAGCAGTGTGGTAGGCGTAGAGCGCATCAAACGTCTCCACGACCATGGCGTCAAACTCAATCTCGTCGTATGCGTTGCGCTCGCCGTGGAACTGCAGAATGTCGACGACAAAGTAGAGCAGATCGTCCAAAGCATCATCAAAGTCGCATCCATCAACACTCGCATCTCCGAGGCCAATAAAGAGGTCCAGGACGCGGGGGTCGAGGGCCACCCGAGCTGATGCTGCCGACGTAGCAGACGCTTTTCCTCCCCGCTTCTTTCCGCGCGCGGACGAGCGCCGCGAAGGCAGGTGCTTGTCGAGAATGCTTTCAAACGTCTTTTGGAATCGGGCAAAGATAGTCGGCCGCCGCACGTGTTGCGAAAAGATGCCGCGGAAGCCACCGAGCCAGATCTGCTCGACATTGTCCAAGAGCTCCTTGAGCCGCGCATCGAGCTCCTCGCGCTCACTCCACCAGTCTGACTTGGCGCCTTTCACCGACATATCGCGGGCTCCGTGGCAGCTGTCATTGATGGCCTTGACAATTTCTAACAGCTCAGCACGGCCTTGCTGGAAATTGAAGACCTCGTTGTCGGCATCGCGTGAAATGGCACGCTCCAGAGGGAGGCGGATCACGAATGGACTCTGGCCGGCCTGCAACTTTGTAATGCACAGGTCGTGCTTGTTCTCACTCAATGCCATGGAAATAACACTCCAATCTCGGGGGATAATGTCAACATAGTCGCGCTGGAACCGGTTGATGCTAATATCGGCAGCGTTGGAGGACCCAGCACCCACAAAGCTTTGGCGTCTGGCCGAGGCCATCATGCTGTTCGATGACGACGACGCTGGTGAGATTGCTGGCCACCAGGAGATGTCGCCCGCGATGTCTTGCTTTGTCATCATGGCCTTTTCTACAAGAACCGCCCGGCGCTCTCTCTTCCACGTCATATTACGTGCCAGCTCAACAGAGCAGCTGGCGTAGCTGGGATGGCCGAGAGCACGCGGCTTGCTCCAAGAGGTGGCCGAGAGAACAATCACGGCACTCTGCAGCATGCTGGAAATGCGGTTCAGCGTCACCGAGTCGCCCGATACAGCTGCAATGGCCTGTGCCTCAATGAGACAGTCTTGTGCTTCCTGAAGCATCTCAATAAAGTTGGAAGCTGTCTTGCCAGACTTGATTGGGGTGCAGACAATCGCCCGCGTCTTACTGACAGCTGGCGACTTGCTCAGAGAGAGTCTGTCCGTGCCGTCACCGCCAGCCAGCGCAAAGCCACTAGTCACCGCAGGGAATGAAAGGGTGGAATCCTGGATTACAGAAAAGACAGCATCCCGAGCCATCTGCTCGGTGCTGTGGCCCAGCAAGCATGCAGCAAGTGCAATGTGGCCAGCTAGGATCTCGGCCTGCCCCTTGGGCACAACACTCTGAGAATCGTTCACGGTGCCACGAAGGATCGAAAGTGCTGTAGCCCAATCCTTTTTGCTCAGGAGTGACATTGCCTTTTGTGCCATGAGGATAGCATGCAGGCCAAGCATTGTTTGGTTCTCAGTTATCAGGGCGTTGGCAGGAGATGGAAGAACAGTGTCTAACGCTACGGCAGCCACAGTAGCCACAGCGGTTTTTCTTGTTGTCCTTGTGACAGTCGTTGCCGTCGTCGTCGTCGTCGTTGCCGCTTTCCGGGTGCTAGCTCTCGCGGGTGCTTTCGAGGTTGTTGTCTTTGCTGACTTAGTAGCAACAGCGGCCTTGGTCCTGCGCACCGTGGCAGGCTTGGTCGGCGCTTCCTGGTCGTCTTCCTGCTTAAGAGCATCTGTATTCGAGAGGCGAGATACATGCTGGACAATGCGTTCGGCTTGCTGCATCATCTCGTTTTCGTTGTCGTCGTCACCGATCTCTCGGTACAGGTTTGCAAGATCGCAGGCCAGCGTAGCTTTACGACCTGTCTGGTCAATATTTACCATCCTTGACCGGGCTTGTGCGACAAACACGGCAGCTTTCTCTAAATCGCCAGCCTTCAGATGGACAGTAGCTAGCCAAGCCTCGGCTTGGGACAAGGACAAGGAGGCGTTTGTCACGGCCGCAACTTTTTGAGCCTGCTCTGCATAGTACATTGTCTCCTGGAAAAGACCAAGATGGGCGTAAATAGACGACAGGCGAAGCATGCTGTCGAATAGCGGATGGAAAAGAGCCCAGAATTCAGGTGACGCTGAGGATATGGTAGCGATGGTCGTCGAGGCGGCTGATGTATCCGGGTCGTCTGCAGGAGACGACGAGCCATGGCTTGAAGCCTCAGACATAGACGCAGATGCCGAAACATCTGCACTGCTGTCGTCGCCCTCGGTATGGAGGGAGGCGTCGGCCGCGAAGAGACTCCGGCTCATTGACTTCTCCATTCGGGACCAGTCTTGGAAGAGCATACGCACGCCACTTCTGCCGTTTTGAAGAGCTGTCGAATAATCACCCTTTTCCAGGGCCACAAGCGACTGGAGAAAGCAGGCATGTGCGCCGAGCAACCGCTTTTGGACACCACTCATTCTACCAAGCTTCTGTGCCTGGGTAGATTCGTTCTGCGTCTCGGGCTTAGCCTGGAGCAGGTGTTTACTAGCCTCATCAAATTGCCCAACTGTGATCAAGTACTCGGCGTAGGTGAGGTGGAATCTTATCGTCGCACCCATGTGGATCGCCGAGTTGCTTTCCATAAAGGCACGGATCTCGCCAAGGATTTTCTCTGCTGCCGCAGAGTCGCCGGTGCGCAGGTAGTGGGAAGATAGCGCAAATGCTGGCTCGTGTACAAGTGGCATGGTAAGAGCACGGCCATCGCAGGAACCATTGACAATGTTTGAGAGAGTCCGGGACAGCTCCAAGACTCCGGTAATAGCAGAGTCGCGTCCCATCGCCCGCAGGAACTCGGAGATGGAGTGAAGATGCATCTGGAATTCGGAAATATTGTCAATAGCCTGCTCGAGCTCCGCGAGTGTGGGATTGTCGGCCATGAGAGCGGTCCAGACTAGCATGCAGCCCTGGAAAATGTCAAGGTCTGGGTAGCCTTCAGAGAATCCTGTCAACGAGGTAGCAAGGGTTTTGTAGTGTGGTACGTAGGCAGCAAGAGCGGCGTCATCTGCGAGTCCTTGGCTCTCCATGAGCCCAAGCGCGGCCTTTGTCTGGGGAATGATATCGGCTAGGGCATCTGCCGTGTCGAGGTTGGCCGAGAAGAGTCGAAGAAGAGTCCGCAGTCGTCGGATTGGGTATTTGGTAGGATAATAGATGCGAAGAAGTGCCTCAACACAAGGATGTGCCAAGTCTAGCTTGTCCTTGCCGTGGATAGAATGAAGACGGTGCTCGAGAACAGCAGCATATTCAAGGTCGTCCATTCCAGATGCCCAGTCCATGTGAACTTCCTCGAGTCGGTGGATAGAGATTAAAGTACGTGATAATGATTCAACCTCGTCGCCAGTAGCCCAGGCCAGGCCTGGAGGCATGCTGGATAACGATGTCGTGACCTGAGCCAAAGCGCCGCCATCAACAAGGCAGCTCCGAATCGACTGCAATGCACCTAGAGCTTCGCCAATCTGGCCGCTGGACTTTGAGAGGTCTGCCAAGCGCTCCAGCTTGAGAATAAGCTGGGCCTTTTCTCTTTCTGGGCCCGGCCGGTGCTTGATGCAGTCAATTGCACGGCGAAGTGCTTTCAGAGCTTCCTTGTCGGAATTATCGGCATTCTTCCGCCGCAGAAAGTTGTACCCCAGGTAGTAAAAGTGAGAAATTTTGACAAAGTAGGAGGCCGAAGCATCAGTGCCTTTGAGGTCACCGAGGTACTCTAGTACCGTTAGCGAGTCACTGAGAACTGAGTCCAGTTGTTCCCACACCATACGGCCCTCCTCGATCATCGACTTGGTAACGATAAAGGCCGAGTCCAGAGTATGGCGAATGGACTGTGTGAGTAGCTGGCGCCTTTGCTCGTACCGAAGAAAGTCCTTCGTGCTGCTCTTGGCAGCAGGTGGCTTGCCCAGCCATCGAAGACAAAATCGCGGGCACTGGTAGACGAAAGCCTCGAGTAGAAACTTTGTTTGTTGTGGTATGGCGACATTGCTTGCACTGGTATTCGTTTTGGACTGGGCTTGTGCCATTAGTACATTCACGGCAGACTTGCGCACGAGGCACACGTTGGCCAAAAGCTCCTCAAGCTCAGCCGTATCACCCTTGAGGGAGCCCTTGATGGCCTCTAGGACATCGGAGAGGAGCGAGATGATGTCCTTGGAATATTTCTTGGTCGGGGTTTTCAGCTGCAAAGAGAGAAGCTGGGCCGACATGGAGCAACACTTTGCCGCCGAGTCTTCGGTCTTGCTCATCAGGCCAAGCACCTCAGAAGACCAGTGGATGGCGTCCTCCAGATGGGCATTCTCCCGTGCCATCGCACTGAGATTTTGGTAGGTAAGTGCTAGTGGCGACTTTGAAGACCGAGAAATAGAAAACTGGCCGTGCTTGATAAGCTGATCGATGACGTCGAAGAACCCACGGCATGAGGAGTAGACAGTCGCCTTGCCTGACGATCGACTTCGGCGACCGTATGTTGACAAACACCGAGAGAACGGGCCCAGAACATCCTTGTCGGCATCGCATGACTTTTGAGAAGGCATCATTGCCCAGCAGCGCAGCCTCGTCTCGAGACTAAGAGTTTGCAGCTCGAGAGCAGCGAGTGGGGATATGCTCAGTTTCGGTTCTGTGGCATTAGCGTCCTCTTTGCTTGCAATGCTGGGCGCCAACGAGAGTAGAAGCTGGGAAAGAGATTCCATCTGGCGAAGGAACTTTTGCTGATCTGTTGGATTTGCCGAGGCAGCTTTGACACAGTGAGAAATCAGGTGCCCCGGAGAGGATTTGTAGGTGCGGCGAAGAAAGGGCAGCGCAGTCTCAATGTAGGAAGGCTTCCTGAGGGCTGCCAAGATACGGAGGGCCTGGAGCTGGGAGGCGACGATGAGTTTCGTAGAGGAGATCGGGGTATCAGAGGCGTCGCCGTAGTCGAGAATGTCGGCCGTAAAGGAGACTGTTGATTCAGCTGCCTGTGCTGCTTGTGCTGTTTGTGCTGTGGGCTTGGATGTTCCCCTTGCTGTTGTTGTTGTCGTCTTCGGAATTTTGCCAGTCTTTGAAGTCTTCGGCAGAACGTTTGTGGCTGCGGCTGCATCGTCAGCCGGTATTGAAGCCGCTGTCGGTCCCTGGAGGCGCTTCCTCAAGATGCGCAGCTCCCGCGTTGCCTGGTCCAGCATGTTGAGCGCAAGCAGTTTGGCCACAAATGACGACATGCCAGCTTCCAGCTGCAGTTCCGGTAAAGCCAAAGCCTTGGTGTCCTGTAGTGTCCGAAGTGTCGTAAAGGCCACGCGTGCGCACTCCACGGCTGCGAGGCACTGCGAGGTCTGTACGCCGGAGCCAACCGCGGTCGACTTGCTGGCGGGCTTTATCGGAGATGTCGCGACGCGGTTGAGTGTGCGGGGTTGTAGGGGGCTCATCGGTGCGGACATTGATCGCCGCAAACCTCCCCTTATTGTCGACTTGGGCGGCATATCGTCGCTGGCGCGAGCTGGCGTCTTCGGAGTAGGTGGGACCTCCGCTGGCGCTGCTGGCGGTGTGGGTGTCGGCTTTGCTGCATCGGTGAGGGCCTTGAGTGCTGCATTGATGACATGCGTGGCGAGCTGTGCTTTTTCCTTGTCGGACAGGGTCGGTTCGGGGTCGTGGCGGGCATCATCACGCGTTGCGGCTGGCCGTCGCTTCGCCGTCGCGGTGCCTGGTCGTGAAGAGGCAGCTGTGGCGGGCCGTGAGGACGACGCGGCTCGTGATGGCTTGGCTGTTGTCGCAGATGGCGGAGACGGGCTGGACTCGGCATCACGGAGGAGAGACTTGAGTGACACGACAGTGGCCGGTGTGCAGGTGGCGGTTGACGCGACGGCATTGCGCACCGCCTCGATGTGAAGCTGCAAGGTCGCCATGAGTGAGGAAGGTAAGGTCGCGTAGGATGTTGACGGATAGCGAAGGAAATGGCGGAAGAAACGAAGAAAACAAAACAGAAGGGTATATTGGGTGGAAAACAAAGGGCATCAATCGTCCTGGTCCTTAATCATAGCATCTTCTAGCAAATGAAAAGTCCCAGATATACCGCCATACAGAAACGCGAAGATAGACAAACTGGACAAGAAACGCGTCTCAAGGGCGTATCGTGAAGATGCTCTGCCGGGGTGTGAGGTCGGATGAGGTCAGGCTGGGAGGGCAGACAGAAAATACAAGCATGACCCTAGAACGGCAGTAACTAAACAGTGTACCTGACTACACCGAATGGCACGTCACGGGAACATGGGCGAGAATCCGCTAGTCTGCAAGGGCACGAAGCTTTTCACGAGCTATTGCTGTTCTTGGCCTGACGAATGCGGGTTTGGTGTTGGCACAGCAACCACGGCAGGTGCCGCCTTACCTCAGCATTCCCCACAATTTGATAGGCGGATAGGGTCGGCAATTTCAGGACGTCAAAAAGTTTAGACTTCATCGGTCGTTTTCCGTGTGCGACCACCACGACGTTCCGGGAAGATCACGTCAAGACCTCACCTACCAACGGCACGGCTTCGACGACCGAGAGTATGAGCACGCAAACACGGATGGGACTGCGTACTGCAGCCAGTGCGCAAAGAGCCCTCCGGCAGGTGCCGACAATGACGCTCCAGTCGAGACGGCTGGCCGTCGGCCTGCTCAACATGCAGCACCAGAACCAGAACCAGTACCAGTACCAGTACCAGTACCAGTACCAGCGCCAGCAGCAGCAGTTTCGGTTGCTCGGCTCGCTGCCCACGATTGCGCAGTCGTCGTTCTGGAAGTCGCTCATCCCCAAGCCTCTCCGCAGAGGCGACGATGGCACATTGCCCGTGGTCAAGGCCGCGGCCAATGTTCGCACGGCCAAGGAATGGAACCCCGCAACGTTCTACATCTTCTTCTTCCTGTTCGTCGGGTCCATGGCGATCCAGATGATCACCCTCAAGAAGGACTTCAACACGTTCATGCGCCAATCCGAAGTCAAGATCGGTCTTCTGAAGGAGGTCGTAGAGCGCATCCAAAAGGGCGAGACTGTCGACGTCGAGCGCATTCTGGGCACCGGCGACGCGCGCCAGGAGGCGGAGTGGGAGGCTGGTATGTAACTCACTGGACACAAGCGCAGCCCTTGAAGAAGATCTACTAACACATGCAGTCCTGAGGGAGATCCAGCGTGACGAGACCTCGCGGGCCTCGAAGCGCCAAGAAAAGACAGCTGCTGCTGCCACTGCCCCGGCCAGCGACAAGTCTGCACCCACCATACCTGCTACCCCAGACAGCTCCTCGACCGGCAAAGTTGCGTCTATTACTAGCTTCTATTAGGCATCATATGGCTCTATATATGTTCCGACCCCTTCCCGGGATTTATATGCTTGTTTAGTTGTTCTTGTTGATGGTCCGTCACGACAACATATCTTTGAACAGTGCCGGGTTGACACGACCAGCGCTCAGTGTTCTGTCCCCTCCATGAGATACGCTAGAGCTTAGTTTCTGCAGTTCCTCCACAAGCGGCGGCAAGACTGCATCTGTCGCCATCTCAACGCGGACCGCCTTACCGTCCGATTCATCCGGATCGATGCCAGCAAAAAAGACATCCTCGCCACGTACGCCGCCCATATTGACAATACCTATGGGCATGCCCCGGTCTTTGGCTCGAGTCGCCAGTCGCCATGCTGAGTATGTGGCAAGAGACGTGGCCAGCACGAGAAGGCGCCCTGCCTGGTCGATAGCATCCTCTGCGGCATGCTTGACGGCCGGCGAGATACTCTCGCCGAACATAACGACAGCCGGCTTCAGAATTCCTGGATGCTTGGTCTTGGCGGCACTATCAGTGCTGCTAATCTGGCTCGGCATTTTCCATGCACCATCCGAATCAACTTCAACATGGAGCTGGGTGCCGTCCTCTGCCTTGAGTGGATTGGCAAGGCAGTGTGGGCATGGTGGATAGCGGAATGTGCTATACGGGGCGTCGGGAAGGTCGACGTCGCCGTCCGGGTTGGATTTGATGCCGCGGACAAATTTCAGGCTGGGCGGTGCATTAGACAATGTGCCAGGCGCGCCTGTAGTAGGGTTCTCTGACTCGTAAGCGCCGGCTTCCATGGCTTCGTACAGGAACTCGGCCCAGATTGGGTTGAGGCGCGCGAGCTCCGCCTGAAAATCGTCGCGCGGCACTTCGCCATGGCAAGTTGTGCACACGGCGGATCGAAGATAGCCGTGGAGTTCGACAGTCGAGGTGTGGTCGGGGTGGGCAATGCGGTGGAAAGAGTCGACATTCTGTGTGATGATCGACTGTACATAGCCTAGACGGCCCAGGTCGCGCAGAGCATAATGGCTCGCGTTTGGCTTGGCCTTGTGCAGAGTAGTCCAACCCACAAAACTGCGTGCCCAATACCGCTTGCGTGCTTCGTGACTTGCTACAAACTCGTGAAAATAGATCGGACGATATGTCTTATTGATGCGGTATGTGCCATTGTCGCCACGGTAGTCCGCAAGGCCACTCGCCACCGAAAGGCCGGCGCCGGTCAGAACAACGGTGGATGACGGCAAGCCCGAAGGGGGCGGGGCCGTCAGGAAGTTGCCGAGGGCGGCAATAGCAGCTGAGGGTGTGGTTGCATGGCGCGGGATGATGCGGGGAGCTGCAAACGGTTCGGTGTAGGGAATGCGCATAAGCGGCTTGCGAACAACAGCAGCAGCCATGACGATAGGCGCACGCTCGTCACTCGCCCACACGCACACGGGCACTTTGGGGGGTTGTCGAGCTCGTGCAAGGCCTGTCCAAGGAACCCTGCAAGTCGACTGCTCGGGGTCCGGGGGATAATGCTGCGTTCGCGGATTGGCCCGAATTTCCCGATAACGCCTCTGCAGAGTAAAAAGTGAGCTCGGCGATATGACGACACTGGCTCAGGCCCAAGATGTGGATTTATCAGGTCGCCCTGCTTTGGCCGGTCTACTTCCAATGGCGAGGCAGTACAATACCAGCGTATCGATTGTTTTAGTAGAACAGTGGAGGAACAGTAAAGGTAGTATGTATCGTGGGATCGCTCGTAACGTCCGCTGGACGTATCTTCTCGCGTTGTGAAGCGAGAAACTGGGCAGAACAGCGCAGGATTATGACGACCGACAGCGGCCTCGATCTAGCGAATCCATCCTGGCGGAGACGAACAACAAGTACGGTATGTAAGCACCAGCGAGAGCCGTCGATTCGCCCATCTCGCCAATGGACCAATCAAAGTGGGGCATATATGGGCTGTTGTGTACGAGTATGAGGAGTAATAATCTTATGTTATTATCTGATCTGGAGGAAGGAACGATCAGGAAGACAGAAACCAGAACCCTGAATCGCAGAAGCGGAAGGTGCTGTAATATTATCTAATCATGGTGGCTAGCTCAAGAAGAACATCCGCGAGATGAAGGAGCAGCACACCGACGACAAGGCTCAGCTTATATGCTTTTGCGTCGAAGATGGCGTATTCTGTGATAGGTCGCCCGCCCGAGGCCAGCTCAGGGCACTCTGTTTATCTCCGTAAACCGTCTTAGTGCGGGGGACCAAGCACGGAATCCGAAATTTGCTGAGTTCGCGAGAATCGAACCATGCGGATTGGCGCTTCCCGCCCTGTATCCTGTATCGGACCTGGCGGCTGCCCCTTCCCCCTTTCGTAGCCTCTGCTGCTTTCCAGGCTCTGTCTTGGCTTTGTGGCTCTCTTATATTCCCTTGTGAACTCTGACCAGTTCTGACCTTTCCTGGGCTCTCTGCTTCTGTCCCTTCCTCACCTTCTCGCGGATGTGCATTTGCTCTTTCCTTGTTTGCCGCCGCGTCCCGAACAGGAAATAACATCCATCCAAGCAACACGGCAGGAGCGATCGCCCAAGCATCTGCTCAACACCATTTCCTAGTTGAGCCTCGACCTGTCCGTGTCTTTGTCTCTCGCGCTACAGACCGCCACGCTACGGAAGAGGGCGCGGACCTGCCCGGCCACTCGTTGCGCTCGTCGACTGTGCTGCACCGCTGCAAAAAAAAAATAAAGAGGCTTGCTCTTCGACATCCATGGTTGGCTTTGCTCGGGTTCCGCGTCGACTGTCGTTATCTCTTGGGCATTGACTGTCATACATATTCATTTTCCCTCGTTTGCACTATTTCGCTATCCGCTAGCTTCGCCGATTGTCGCCTGTCGTCTGGCGCGTCGCTCTTTCCCTCTTCTTCGTTCTTGCTTCCTTCCTTTTCTGTGTACGAGTGCTTCTTCCCTCCTTCCTCTTTTGTATTCGACCTCTGTTCCCCGGACCCAGGGTCTTCGTTTGCCGGTGCGATTACATCATCGCGTCTCCTACCTCCTACTTCATCTCCGAGCACGATCTCGTCCTTGACCTCTGCCAATTCACTGCTCCAATTTCACTACTTCTCCCCTCCTCTCGCGGCTACCTCACGTCTCTTTTCCGGCCTATCCTACGGTGACAGAAACAGCCGTTTCTCTGGGATTGGTCTCTGCACACTTTGCACACCCTCGTCTGCCAGCATATCCTCATGTCGTCCGCCATCCGCTGGCGCTGTCCGGGGGTACGCATTGTCCAAGCTCCGTCGAGCCACATGCGCCCCCTCCGCCACATCAGCCTCAATAACGCGGCCATTTCAATACGAAGCTACAGCGTCAGCCAGAGTGGCACTACCAGACGCGCCAGCCGATCCTCTTTTCGTTACCACCAACGCGGCAGCCCCCAGCTCCAGTCCCAGCACCAACACCACTTTAGTAAGGCATTGAGGACACCTCAACCACAATACGACCATTCGTCACAGCGCCGCGTGTATCAAACCTCATCGCCCTCATTGGCCTCCCCTTTGTCCTCAGTCTCGACCGAATCGTCTTTTTTTAGCTTGCCCTCGACATCAACATTTATAATAAACCCGACGCCAGGCTGCCGTTCTCTCCTGTCTCTGTCCGACCTCCCCCAACACCCCCGTTCGCTCTCCTTTTCGACCTCTACGCGACCTTGCACATCATCTTCATCACGGCCAGCATCCTCGTCCTCGCATCCGTTGGCAACATTGTTTGCCCCTTATTCGCGAAAACAGCGCCGCAAACTTGCCCGTTGGCTGCCAGCCGTCATGGCTACCCAGGCACGGTCGCATAGCGATGATTCGCACAAGAAATCAAACGGTCACGATCACGATCATGATCATGATCACGACCATGACCACTCCCACGGTCTCTTCGGCGGCCACCACCATCACCACGATAATACCTACCTTACTTCCCACAACAAGAACGACGCTGGTGTTCGCATCACGCGCATCGGTCTCTACTGCAATCTTGGCATGGCCATCGCCAAGGGTGCGGGCGGCTACTATTTCAACTCACAATCCATGATTGCCGACGCGTGGCACAGTCTGACGGATCTGGCTTCCGATTTTCTAACGCTTGCGACCGTGTCGTGGAGTCTGAAGCCACCTACCGACAAGTTCCCCACAGGATTTGGCAAGGTGGAGAGTCTCGGTTCTCTTGGCGTTTCGGGCATGTTGCTTGGTGGTGGTATTTTCATGTGCATCAGCAGCATGCAATCCCTGTATGCGCACTTGTTCCTGGATGCGGCAGCTGCCGCTGAATTGCTCGCACACGGCCATGGCCATAGTCACGGCCACAGCCATGGTGTCTCTGCCGGCGGTCCCAGTCTGCACGCGGCGTGGTTGGCACTCGGTACCGTATTGATCAAGGAGTGGCTATACCGAGCAAGTGAGTCCTTGTCCCTTTTTTGGTTTTTTCTCTTGTTTCCTTTCTGCTGTCGATCATCCATTGGCACTCTGGGACGTTTACTAACATATCACAGCTATGGCCGTCGCGCGTGAGCGGAAATCGTCTGTACTAGCCTCCAACGCTGTGCACCATCGTATCGACAGTCTGACGGGCATTGTGACGCTGTTTGCGATCCTCGGTGCCAACCTCATCCACGACGCATCTTGGCTGGATCCTGTCGGCGGGCTGTTCATTTCGCTGCTTGTGATTCGCGCCGGCTGGGAGAACACCGCATCGGCACTGTACGAGCTGGCCGACCGCAGCATCGACGACGACGTGAAGCTGTCGGTGCGCAAGCACGTCGCCAAATCGTTCGCCAACGACATTGTGCTTGACAACGGCCAGCAGCACCTGGCCGAGCTGCGGGATGTGACCGGTGTCAAGTCGGGCCAGAACTACCTGGTCGATCTTGAGATCGCAGTGCCCAACGACTGGACCGTTGCGAGCACGCGTGTCATTGAGGAGGCCCTGCGCTCGGAGGTGGGCAACACGGTCCGCGGCGTGCGGCGTGTGCGTGTGCGCTTTGTGAAGCTGGATGAGTCGGTGGAAAAGTTTGACGATTTCATCTCGGGCGATGTCAGCCCACGGGAGAGCCCCGAGCCCGAGGAGCACGACCATAGCCATGGCCATGGCGAGAAGGAGCACAAGCATTAGAGGGCGCGGCTTCAAAGCGGTAGCTTGCATCTAGCACATGTGCATGGGCATTTAGGTAATCAGGACTTTGTCAGATTATCATTTCATATCTATCGGATGCACCACACGGTGGCAGTCAGTTTTGGGTACTATATAAGTTGGCGTTAGGAAAGCCAAAAAAATATATTTGCTTCGAAAGAGAAACTGTGCCCTGGTTGAAATTCTTCAGTGCTTGTTGATCCGTGGTTGCGCGTCCTTCACTCCGATGACGTCTACCGTAGGCCCACACATGCCCGGCATATTGGCTATTAGTCATATACGATGGCTGCTCAACGGTCCGTCAAGAGTCCAGACGCGCTTCGAGCCGCATGCCATCTGGGGTTGTCTTTACTGGCCAGAACTAGTACAGGAAACGCAACGGCCAGACCTCGCCAATGCATAGCCAAGCCCAAGGGAAGAAGCTTCGAAGTGTGAGGCCAAGTCCAACACCGAGCTCAAGTAGTCTTGTAGCGGCGCGTGCGCTCGGCCATTTAGCCTAAATGCAGTCTACGCTGGGGTCTTTCTAGCTAGTTTTGCTCTGTATATGCTTCATCCTTGGGTGTAGACGGCAGCAATATCACCAAGGGTGTTCTTCGTCTAATCAGCTCTGCGACACTCCCCGAGAGAAACGGCAATAGTGTCCAGCCCCAGCGCAGTCGTGAATTCTCTTGCGGTGCGTATCTGGCAGAGAAGTGCGTCGCTAGAGACACAGGAGATCCGGCAATCATGCAGCTATAACAGGTTTGCGAGGATCGGAGCCACCCCTTGGGGGCATTCCTCACCGTATTCCGTACAGCACTGTGATTAGCACTGTCCCCAGTTTTGTGATATCAGAGCAGCTTGGGGTAGTACAGCGGATTGGGGTAAAAGGCAGAGCAACCCCCTCCCGTCTCATCCACATCCTCTCTTCTCCCATCTCGTGTTTGTCCTCCATTCATCTTCTTCTTTTCTTCAAAATAGTACTGCCCGTTTGTCTTGTTTACAGCCTCGAGACGGCTTGCATTGCCTGGTTTTGCTGACTGCCAACTATTGTCGAGAACGAAGCTCTCGCTGGTTCTAGCTGTTCTGTCTTCCTCATCGACGCAGCTGCACGGCCATACTGCCCATCTACCTACAGATACAACTCTGTTCTCAGTCTCCCTTCTCACTCCCACACAATCGCAATGCCAGCAGAGGCTTCTCAAGGGCAAGGGCCGCTGTACCTCGGTTTCGACCTGTCGACGCAGCAGCTGAAAGGTGAGCTACGCCGCCTACGTCACCCAATGCCTATCACCGCCCCTGACTAACTGACATCCACCACTACGACAGCCATTGTTGTTGCTTCCGACCTCAGTATTGTCGCCCAAGCCAAGGTCGACTTCGACGGCGACTTTGGCTCCAAGTATGGCCTCACCAAGGGTGTCCTCGTCAACGAGGCCGAGGGTGAGGTCCACTCACCCGTCGCCATGTTCCTCGAAGCCCTCGACCTAGTCTTCTCGCGCCTCAAGGCCCTGGATAATGGCCCCGACGTCCTCTCGCGCATCCGTGCTATCAGTGGCTCGTGCCAGCAGCACGGCAGCGTCTACTGGTCCCAGGCGGCGGCCCATGAGCTTGCAGCCCTTAAGACGACCAAGGACGCCAGCTCTCAGGCTCTGGTTGATATCCTGTCCCAGTCCTTCTCGTACACGTGGGCACCCAACTGGCAGGACCAGAGCACACAGGCCGAGTGCAACCAGTTTGATGCAAAGCTGGCCCCGGCCGGCAAACCCGAAGATGGACCCCGCAAACTGGCCGAGACCACCGGCAGCGCCGCACACCACCGCTTCACCGGCACTCAGATCATGCGTATCCGCCGCAAGTGGCCCGAGGTGTATGCCAAGACGGCACACATTTCGCTTGTCTCATCCTTTGTCGCATCGGTCCTGCTCGGCGCCCTGGCGCCGATCGACATTAGCGATGTCTGCGGCATGGACCTCTGGGACATTCCCAAGCAGGCATGGTCGGAGCCTCTCCTTGAGCTCACGGCCGGCAGCGCCGGCAGCACAAGCGATCTCCGCGAGAAGCTGGGCGAGGTCCGCATCGACGGCGGTGGCAGCATGGGCTCCATCTCTGCTTACTTTGTGCAGAAGTACGGCGTGTCACCCGAGTGTCAGATTGCGCCCTTTACAGGCGATAACCCGGCCACCATCCTGGCCCTTCCTCTGCGCCCGCTCGATGCCATTGTCAGCCTCGGCACCTCCACCACGTTCCTCATGGTTACGCCGCACTACAAGCCAGACCCCAGCTACCACTTCTTCAACCACCCAACCACGCCGGGCCAGTACATGTTCATGCTGTGCTACAAAAACGGTGGCTTGGCGCGCGAAAAGGTGCGCGACAGCCTGCCTGCAGCCAAAGATGCCGCCAAGGGCGACCAATGGGCCAGCTTCAACAAAGCGGTTGTCGAAACGCCGGCCCTCGGCATCACGGAAGCCGACGACAAGGCCAAGCTTGGCCTCTACTTTTACCTCAACGAGATCGTTCCCAATATCCCCGCCGGCACCTGGCGCTACGAGTGCAACGCTGCGGATGGCAGTGGTCTGACACCCAACAAGGCCGCATCGCCCTCGGCATCTCTCGACGCCCGCACCATCGTCGAGTCGCAGGCGCTGTCGATGCGGCTGCGCTCGCGGCCCTTGGTCCACGAGCTGCCTGGTGCCACAGCCGATGCGCCAACCCTGCCAGCCCAGCCGCGCCGTATCTACCTTGTGGGTGGCGGCTCGCTCAACCCGGCCATTGCGCAAGTCCTCGGCGAGGTCTTGGGCGGCGCTGAAGGCGTCTACCGCCTGGACGTCGGCGGCAATGCATGTGCGCTCGGCGGTGCCTACAAGGCCGTGTGGGCTGTGGAGCGGTCACCTGGTGAAACTTTTGACGAGCTCATTGGCAAGCGGTGGAAGGCTGAGGGCGCAATCGAAAAGGTGCACCCAGGCTACCAGGCAAAGGAGTTCGCTCAGTACGGTGCCGTGCTGGGTGCATTCGATCAGATGGAGCAGACGATTTTGCACGAGGAGCAGGCTAAGCGTCAAGCACAGGAATAGAGCAATGCAGAGTGACACATCATTTAGAGGTATATATCACCATCAATTAAAATTATAGAATAGTCACTATGTGAATATGAAATTTATGCTTTGTATTTCTCCTCTAATATAAAATAAAGGCACAAAGCTTTCTATCATGTTCTCTTTCTCTTTCTTATAATTAGTACAACACGACGTTGAAAATAACTCGAATATATTAGAACGAACAAAAGGAATCCCTCAAAAAACCTAGGCAAAAGAAACAAGAAACGGGGAACTACTGTCTTTGTCAAAGAAGAATGAAAATATACAGTTTTAATTACTAGATAACTCAACTAAAAAAAGTAACTATAAACGTCACGGACAAAATTATACAGCTACTCTAGCATTGCCAGCGAGTATCACAATCGTGCACTGAGACGAGGAGCATGAGCCAACCCTCTCCCATACAAAGTGGGATGAAAGCTCAAGGCTGAAGATGCTCTCGAGACCGACTCCGCTACGGGCCGTTGTCCGGGCCGCCGCCAGTCGCCGATACTTGCGGCCATCGTTGAGACAAAGACAATAAAGGAAACATAGAACCAGGTCAACCAGGTCACGGATATAAGGACGGATAGAAAGGACTTGTGATGGTGTAAATGTTAATGAGTCACGACAAAGCACACAGTAGTCTTTGTTTCTGATATCTCGTGATGAGCACACTGATGCCTCGCATTGTTTGTGGGCGCCCAAGGACGAAGAACGTACAAGGAGCATCTCAAGACAGAGACCGTGGCCGCTCAGATTAGATCAAGTAATTAAAACCGTCACAAACGCGCCGTATTGACCATCAAAACCATAGCTGCAAGCATATTCCTTGCAGATAATGCGAGCAGACTCGGCTTCATCTGTTCCATACGGGCTGATTGCGTCTCTGGTGAAAAAGCTCTTACTTTTCTTCATCACTGCGGCCAAATTGTATGCCGATGCCAGTGCTGCATGGGATGCCGCTTCCAGAGCTTCTAGACCATGAGCTGGACACTTGTCCTCATACTCATAGCTCTTCTCTCCTGGCCACTCTCACACGCAAGCATGCTATTGTTTCGTGCTCACGAGAACATTGCCGACATGAGTGGCGGTAGACGCCATGCAGAGTACAGCACGGCATCCTGTCCCACATGAACGAGTAGTCATGTGCCCGGGTGTGCAGCCCTTGCTTTGTATATGTCTCCGGTTCAGTAACAAATTGTATCCGCGAAGCGTAGTGCCGCGTCGTATAATGTACAGTGTTCTGGCACACGTCAAGGTTGTGACGATAACCTGGGTCCTGAAGTACAAACACAGACCCAGATACAGACACAGACACAGACGTAGACACAGACACAGACACTGGCACATGCACAGGCACGGACAAGCAGAGGTAGGCCCCTCAAACAGAGGCAGAGACAGACCTCCTCAATCCCCCCTCTTGTCTTGTAAGCCATGTGTTGCAACGGCCCGCCACCCCGGTTGCCTGCTGTTCTTCCGGACGCCAAGTGTCTCGCAGTGTTTCTGTGGCCTCGGGTTGCTGGCTCGTATTTCCCGCAGTTCGCCGTGTCGTTGCGCCGTCTCGCGGTTTTGCGCCTGGCCGAATGTACCGGGGGCGGTATTGGCAAGGGATCTCCGTGGAGGCATGAAACAAACATGAGCTCGTCGTCGGTGAGCTATCACCGACTCGTCTCTATAGGAAGCGTCCAGCAGTAGCAAGAGGCAAGAGAAAGGAGAGAAGTATTCGGTTCCATCATCGGCGTGTTTTGTATGTTTTGCCCTGAGGCGCGCCTCTAAAGTAGGCGATCTGGTGCCCAGGGTATCGCTGATCCTCTGACGGCGGCCCACCTCGGACAAACCAAGAATGCATCTTCTCTCATCCTGTTGCTTTGATCCACCTCTCATCATTGCGTTCGCGACAAGTGTCAAGGCAGGCTTCGAAGGTGATGCGCGAGAGCGACAGAGCATAGCTCTAGACAAGAGAAAGTGATGCGTGAGAGCGATAGCTTCCTAGCCATAGAGAAGAAAAGAAACATGCACTTTATGATCAGATGACAAAATGCATTTTGGAGAAAGAAGGAAACGCCATAGGATATAGGCGTCCTTTTCTCAGTACTGATCCAGCAGGCTCCTTCCTTAGTGGGGGGCAAGAAGAAAGGGAAAGAGCAATGGAAGGGGCGTGTACCAGTCCAGTTTTGAGCCAGTAAGAGATTTCCATTCCACACCCCCCCCTCCGCCCCTCTCCTTGTTTGGGAAGTCGCGCCTGGCGCCGCGTCGCGCATATAAACGACAGCAATGTCCCACGAAAAATCCGCTCGCCTGAGGGGGAAGCGACCAAAAAGAGGAGAGCGAAAAAGGAAAGCACAGCCATATAAAAAAGAAGGAGCGACCGCAACCACCACCACCCTCTGGAGCTCCCATAGCTCGCAAGACTAATACCCCTCTACCTGCACCAATCACAGCAATCTTCGGCGAAGCTCTTGCTGTATATCTTGATAGTCGTCATTTCATCAACCAGACCAGGCTAGAATTGCTGGGCCGCTCTTGCGATTCTGGGGGGATATAGCTTAATCAGCAATTATTCTGCGATTTTGCGTTTTGCGATCTTGCAATAGAACAACGTCATCTTCAAATACCATCTTCAAACAGTGCGAGCTCTTGAACTCGCCCTCGAGGTACGAATCTTCCACAGCACCGTTCTGTTTATTTCCCTTCCATATTTCCGCCCCCATATCAGATCCGAAGCATCCACAATTGGCTGTCGTATAGCTGCACTATTCAGCTGAGGTGGCATCAGCCTGGATAAGCATGATCTTGCTGCCACTGCTTCTGCGCGCCAGGCACTGTGCTCGCTTGGACTGTCTTGTTTCTTGGTTTCATGGTTTCTTGGTCTCTAGGTCTCTAGATGTCTTGATGATCGATTCCTCTTGTCACTGCACCTGCATCCATCCCGCCTCGTCGTGTAGGCTCAGCGGCCTCCCATCAGATGCTACTCTCTTCCGAGTATTGCATTGCATGATTGTGGTTTTGCTTCCACTGCTTAGGGGCTTTCGCTAACATCTGGCAGGCCTGATCTGCTTCCAAAGCCTAAAGACGGCAAGTTAGTGGTTCGCGAACCCGAAGCCTACACGCTGTTTTCATTCAGTACCACCATTCAGTGCTCTCAGCCTTCCCACACTTCTCCACCAAACAAGCCGAAAGCAGACAAGTGCGGCCGCCCTTATTGCTTTTTTTTTTGGAGAGAGGAGACAAGAAAAAATAAGAGCCAAACAGTCTTCTGGCAAATTAGACTCAGGAATTTCGCGCAAAAGGTGCCACCAACCGCAGAGAAAACGGTCTCCTCTGAAGAGGAAAAAGGCCAGGGAACGAAACCAAGGGCAAAATAAGAAAAGGGAAGAGAGAAAATAGCACATAAAGAGGGAACAGCCGCCTATCAGCAGCCATGTCTGGCGAAGGCTACGCCCCCAAGTCTCCGGACCTCTCCTCGTTCTTTTCCGCCCCGGCACAAGCCCAACAGCAGCAGGTGCCGCCTTATCAGCAATACGCTTATCAACAGCATTTGCAGCCGCCACCACAAAACCAGCAGCACCAGCACCAGCAGCACCAGCAACACCGGCAGCACCAGCAGCACCAACAACACCTCCCACTGCAGGGATTCTACCAGCCTTCTCCACCACAACCACAACACTACTCCGCGGCACAGCAGCAGCACCAAGAGCATCAGCAGCAACAACAGCCCCACAACTCACTTTCATATCTGCAGTCACCGCCTCGGCAGCAGCTTCAGCAACCCCAACACCAAGGTCAACCGGCGCAACAGCCATACTACAACGCACCAGGTTCTGCCGGCGGAGGAGGTCAAGGTTACGGTCAGCCACCACAGCCAGAGCAGCACCATCACGAGCACCATCGCCAACAACAGGCACCCCGCTACGGTGGCCAGCCGCCGTTACCACAACACCAACAGCCGCAGCCGTTCCAGGGCTACGGAGGCATTCCGCAGTACCAGCAGCCCGACCAGCAGCAATACGGATCACAACTGGGATACCAACCATCGTTCCCCTCAGATCCATATCAGTCTTCATCACTGCAACCCCCACACCAACCATATAACCAATCTCACGGCGCACAACATCTCCAGCAGCAACTACCGTTACCTACCTCGCCAGAGCTGAAATTGGAAGAGGCTGAATTGGGCTCATCCGCCGACATGCCTCCGAGGAGATCTGCAGCAGCGGCGGCAGCAGCAGCAGCAGCAGCATCAGCATCAGCTAGCCCTGCAGCACCTGCCGTTGACCCTAGAACAATCATTGCGTCGTCGCCTGTCAAGACCAAGTTCCCGACTGCGCGGATCAAGCGAATCATGCAAGCTGATGAAGAAGTTGGCAAGGTTTCGCAGCAGACGCCCATCGCGGTCGGCAAAGCACTGGAGCTGTTCATGGTCAACCTGGTATCCAAGAGTGCCGAAATTGCGCGGGCCAAGAACTCCAAGCGGGTGACTGCGCAGATGCTCAAGCAGGTGGTTGAGTCGGATGACCAGTGGGACTTCTTGAGAGACATTGTCAAGAAGATCGACCCGGACGAGAAGCACGGCCGCGGCCCACGCAACAGCACAGGAGGTGCCAGTGGCTCGGCAGAAGGCGGCGTCGGCGGCGGCACAAGGCTCAAGCTCGAAAGCGATAGTGGCGGCGAGGAGCAGCCCAAGAAGCGCGGCCGCCCCGGCCGGAAAAAGAAGCTGTGAGGAGGAGAGGTTTGGCGATTACGACTATGACGATGTGATGCTGGAGGAGGTGGCCAGGGGCCTGGGTTATTTTACTTTTAACCGTTTATCTATTTATGGCGTTGGCATGGCCTTTTTGTTTTCTTGTTTGGGGCGGCACTCGTGCGCAATGCCTTTGATTCTTGTTCCAACATTCTATTTGTATTTAATATCTTCCCCCGTTCTCTTGGTGTCTATTTCTACCCTGTGTTCTCGACTCAAATTGACCACACTGGTGTGATATCACTTCTGACACACTCATGGCTCGCCGGCTCGTGACTCGGATTGTTTTTCTCATTTTCGTCATGCTTGGGCTTCCAAGTCGACAATCCGACAACGGATGCGCCTACCAGTCAGCTCACCCGCGACCTGTGCCCATCGAACACTGCAGACGTCATCTGTAACCTGTCCACATCTTGATCAATCGTTCCTCCCAGCCGTCGTTCCGAAGCTCGTCATTCGCTGGCAGTCCTACACCTGGACTTCTCACTCTGATAAACCGAATCGCACAACTCCATACGCCATGAACATGCATTCAATGTGTTCTACCACTGTAGAGATCACCAGTCAGGGCATTCCCAAACATCCTGCACATATGACTTCGCTCTCGATCGTCACGCTCGGCATCCCCGTTAAACATTGTTTTGATTTGATTGCTGCAATTGGTCCAACTTGCTTGAACAGCCATAGCAAAACGGCCACAGACCCTTACCCATTCCAATGCGCGCATAGCTATCCCAAGACACATTCGCGTCCAGCGCGTGGTATTGAGAGCACTGGCCTTCTTTCAATGCACATGTCACAGTCATGCCATTGGCGTACGGCACGAATACCCGTCCCAGCCCCACCATCCAAACTGACACAGCTGCCCAGCTGCCCGTAAGCCTACTCGTACAGGAGCGTTATGCCTAGCAGGCGTGCAGGCCTCTGTGTCCTCTTTTAGTGCATTATGTAACCATGCCTCTGAACTAACCACCTGTTCGAAAGCACACCGTACCTGCCCTTGGGACCCCCTTATGGGACGGTACGGGCTGGCCCATCGTACTTATCCAGCATCTGCTCTGCTCTTTCCCCTTCTGTCGATTTGTACAATCACTTTATGTATTCTTTTGTCCTTTGCTCCTTCCCTTTGTCCTTTATTTACCTGCTTGGGCACCTCGACTATTGGCGGCCTTCTTCGCTCCTTCCTCTCATGACACTTGCCCCCGATACAGCTCCGCGTTGTGGTCGCCGTGGCCCCGAGTTCCGCTCCTTCCGTGCCCACGATCTCCGTCATACTGTATTACCTAAACAATCCGATTTCCAATCCCCTTCTCCATCTCTACCCTCCCCCTTCCCCCCTTTTCACAGCTCAACCTCCGCCACCACATAGCGCGCGCAACTGAGCTATCGGGCCAACATCTGTCTCCAGCCGTTACTTATCCTGCGACTCTGACCTGCTGGTATATTCGCATGCCCCCTCACACTGCCAGGGCTGTTGTTGCATCTGCCTTTCCTCGCCTGCCGCCCGCTCCTACATCCGGCGTCGCCCTGCCTCGACCGGCCTCGACCTTGACCCCGTACAGCTCTCTCCCCAGCACGCAACCTGTGCCGACCTTGGCCACATAGCGAGCTTGCTACCGAGCAATCTACACGCAACACCAGCCTCTTGTTCTCTGCACTCTGCGACAGACCTCCTTCTCTCGGCCGCAATCTCGCATTTCCCATACGGCGGCCAGCTTGCAGATGTCTCGGTCGTCCCGACTTTCTTTCCTTGGTCCATCATCCTACGAGTACTCGGCGCGCCAGCGTTAAGCATAGCAATTCGACAACAACGCTCGTCTCCTTTGCCACTCGTCCAGCTTACTCGTCCAGCTCCCCGCCCCCCTCCACCCCTAAACAAAGACATCTGACATCTATATCCGACTTGCGTCACCTCTCGCCGCCAAATGTCGTGGGATCTGCTGCAGCGGTTCCTCGACAGCGACGTCTTCAACTCCAACCCTTTCCTCTCTGTCTCGTACCTCTCGTGAGTCACCACAGGCCTCAATGCAGCCGGGGCCTAGCCAACAGCTCCTCCGGCCGTATTTTGGATGTAGACAACTAACAATCGTGCCCATATAGCCGTTACGCTGACCACATTGGCATTCACCATGTGCTCTGTAACAAGCTTCGCCAGTTCCCCTACGAGGACATTGAGTTCTTTCTCCCGCAGCTATGCCACCTTATAATCAGCGTGGACAATGACTCCATGGCCCTGGAGGAGTTCCTCCTCGACCTGTGTGAGGAGTCGGTGACTGCTGCACTGCTTGTATGTCCAGCTCTCGTTCACCGCCATTGGCTGTCGTTTTGATGCGCCTGTCTCTCGGCTGCTGCTAACCATGTCGCAGACCTTCTGGCTCTTCCAAACGTACCTCTACGACCTTTCATCCAACCCCCAGACCCAAGCCTTCCAGACGTGTCGACGTGTGTACAACAAAGTTCAGCATATCGTCTTTGGCTTGCCCGATGCCAGCCGCCGCGAAAAGATCACCGAAAATGCCCTGCCCGTCACCGTCCTCGCCAGTTTCGTTCTCGCCAGCATTGGCCTACCTGGTCTGCCAAAACTGGCGGGCCCGATGGCCATCGCACAAGCTCGCAAGCCAGCACCGCCTGGAGAAACAAACACGGCCGGGGGCTTGTCGGACACCGAGCAGAATGACCCGCCAAGACGGCCAACGCGCGCCCAAACCGTCACAGCGGCTTCCTCCAAGTCTCGACGACTAAAAGATGCAACAGGGGGGTCTTTCGGCAGCGGAATAGGAACGAGATCGGGATCGGGCCCAGCATCCATTGCTGTGGCGACCATGTCCACCCCAGCGCTGCACAACGCGCCCGAAATTATTCGGTCGCTACCACCGCTCGAATCTGTGGCCCGTTCGCCAAAGCAACGAAAACAGCCCAGCTCATCCCGGCCAGGGTCGTCTTCCAGCCAGCTTGCCTCGCCCCTGCCGCTGAGATCCCCAGAGCAGCCGCGCCGTTCTATTCCTCCAATCGTGCACACCCATGCCGAGTTGATATCCCTCGAAGCTAGACTCAGCTCGGCTTCGTTGCCGTTACCTGACATGCGGTCGCCGCGTATGGCTACCCGGCCGACCACACCGGTATCGGCTGGCCTTGGTGTTCAGGATTCGCCCGCGGCTCTGTCTCGCCGGCATTCACACCATACCAAGCCGCGCATTGTGAGCGTGGGCGATATGACATCCGAGCAAAAAACTCGGCTCTTGCGCCAGAACTATTTTCGGTGTGAGACGCAGTTCCTGCGTGCTCTTGAGGACATCTCCAACCGCCTTGTCAGTGTCCCAAAGCCCGCCCGTCTGAGTGCTTTGCGTGCTGAGCTGGCATTGATCGGCCAGGACTTGCCTGCCGAGGTCGACATCCCGATCATCTGCCCACCGTCATTGGTGAATGGTGTGCCGAGCCGCAGCCGGCATCACCGTATTGTCCGCCTCAACCCCGCAGAATCAACGGTACTCAACAGTGCTGAGAAGGTGCCTTACCTACTCATGGTGGAAATTCTGCGCGAAGATTTCACTTTTGATCCCGACTCTTCGGAGAACCAGAGACTTCTCGCCACTCTCATCGCAGACCAGGGTTCCCGGAAACGCATATTCGATCTTTCGGATTCGGCACGCCGTCCAACTACCCGCACTTCCGATGCTGCTTCCACCTCTAGCACTGCTGCCACACTAGAATTGCCCGTCGATAGTGTTTTCGAACCGACGTCGGGTGATCTAGGCCATTCGCCATTAATGAAGCCTGCAGACGATGAGAACGGCGGCGCATACTCCTCACCAGGAACACCACGGAGAACTATTTCTTCAGGGTCTGTCATAGCCATACCTCCCGCCGCCGCCACCTTACCGCAGCGTGGCCAAATCCTCCACAAGCACTCATCATCCTCTTCTCTTGCAAACAGACATATCATTGGAGGCGCAGGATCAGCCCCGTCTGTCTCGGGCACTGCGTCTTCGACAAATACAGCAGTCACGGCAAACTTTTCTGAAAGCACGCCACGCAGCTCGGCTGCATCAACATCTCGGTCAAGCAGCCCGGGGCCTCTGCTGCGTAAGATGACAGTCCCAATCATGCGTGGACCAAACGCACTGGACCAGCCTGACTTCACTGCACTTGCCACGCACATGCGCACTGCTGCTCAGATGCTGGCCCAGCTCGAAGCAACAAGTGGTAAGCGTCCTCGCCAGGAGGTTGCTGCTATTCGTGCCAAGATCATTGCCAGCATGCAGAGTCTCGAGGAGCAGAGCTTTGACCTCGACGACGGCCAAGGCCAGGGTCCCACGTTTGATACAATTATGGCCAAGGCTAGCACGTCTTCTGCCCCGGCAGCACCATTGTCTGGTGAGACCGCGCTTGCAGATGTGTCTGGCTCGAACAGCGCGGATACGGCTCTCGGCCCTCGTGTCGGTGGAGACGATAACGAGGATCCAGCAGCGGCAGCAGCAGTAGCAGCGGCAGCAGCGAGCGTGTCTACAGACCCTGCTGTCGATGGCCATGCGGGCATTGCGCGTATGGAGAACGACTTCAAGACAGGTGGCTTGCAGCGCAAGGGAGACCGTGATGACCCAAGTGCTGCTGTGTTTGGCGAAGCCTGGGACATCAAGCGGGAGCGTATCCGGCGCTCGTCACCCTATGGCTGGATGAAGAACTGGGATCTAGTCAGCGTGATTGTCAAGACCGGTGCTGACCTGAGACAGGAGGCATTTGCTTGCCAGCTGATCGCTGTGTGTGACAAGATTTGGGAAGACGCCGGTACCTCTGTGTGGGTCAAGCAGATGCGCATTTTAGTGACGGGCGAGTCCTCGGGCCTGATCGAGACTATCACCAACGGCGTGTCGCTGCACTCGATCAAGCGCAGTCTTACACTGGCATCGATCGAATCGGGTCAAAACCCGCGCCGGCGCATTGCGACGCTCAGAGACTACTTTGTCAAGGCCTTTGGCCTGCCGGAGAGCGAGGCGCACCGCGCGGGCATTGATGCATTCAAGCGGTCGCTGGCGGCGTACAGCATCATCTCCTATGTGCTGCAGCTCAAGGACCGGCACAACGGCAACGTGCTGATCGACAACGAGGGTCACATTGTCCACATTGACTTTGGCTTTATGCTGTCGAACTCGCCTGGCTCCGTAGCATTCGAGGCGGCTCCTTTCAAGCTGACGCATGAGTACGTGGAAGTGCTCAATGGTGTGGGCTCGCCTGACTTTGACGACTACAAGCGCCTGTGCAAGCAGGCATTCCAGGGTATGTTGTCTTTTTTTGTCTTTATTACATTCATCTCTTGACTTTACCAGCTAACGATTCCTCTTTAGCTCTTCGTAAATCCGCAGACAACGTGGTCGACCTCGTCAGCATGATGGGCCGCGACTCCAAGATGCCGTGCTTCGTTGCCGGCGTGACTCAGGCAACGGCGAACCTGCGCCAGCGTTTCCAGCTACACCTGAGCGCCGAAGATGCGGAGCAGTTTGTTGAGACGGAGCTCATCGGCAAGTCGCTCGGCAGCTACTACACACGCCTCTACGACACGTTCCAGTACCGCACCCAGGGCATCTACTGATAGCATCTACTGATACTCCCTCTCTTTCTCTTTCTCTTCTCTTCATGCGCTGCTACTCCTACTTCTGCTATCTTTTCTGTATTTCTGTGCCCTTTTTCGCTTTTGCGTGACCGTATTCTGGTCTTATATAAAAAGAAACCGCCATTGTGTTCTTCAGCGAGTTGGCAAGATTTTGTTTTCTGATTTACCCCCTTCACCTTTGTTCATCTTGTTCCTCTTCTTTATCGACCTTTTGTATCTTGGATATCACTTTTTTGTTTATCTGCATACATTATGGCTGTCTACCTTCAATCCTTTGCCATCCTCGACGTACACACTTGGATTGTACACTGCATTTTTCGTTTTCGTCTTTCCCTTTTTTTTGCATATAAAACGACGGTCAAATGACACATGATATCAAAGAAATCAATACTATTCATTATTAGAATAAACACGAATTTCAAGAATGCATGTTGAGCTTTTTGCCGTCTTTACCTTGGGTGTGGCATCAAGCAGTCTGTTCTCCAGCCGAACTCGAGATTAGTGGCGGCGCTTATTGGTAAAGAATAAACAAGGCACTTTAAGCTCTTATTTCTACATATTTCAAAATCCTCAAATCAAAACGTGCCACGCAATGGAAGCCAACAAAATCAAAAGGAAAAAACTAGGCTCATTAATAAGTACAATGCAGTCGAACAGATTTCCTCCACGTGCCTCCGTGTCGAAAATTACAGGCCAACTCCAAGCCGCTCCAGCCGCTCGGTGACTGCCTCCACCATGGCCGTCTCACGCTCTAGCAGCTTTGTTACCTGGGCCATCTTGGCCTTGCGCACGTCTGCTGGCACCTTGAGCAGGTGGTGGGGCGTCGATGATGACCCTGCGACAGATCCCTTGACGGAACCGCTAAACTCGGAGCCTGTTGTCGATGCTGGGGGCGAGGGTGTGCTGGTGTCACCGCCGCTCGGTACTGATACAAGCGATGCCGTGGATGCTCTCATGTCTTCGGCTGCGCTGCCGGAAGCCCCCACCAGCGTCTCAGCCTGCTTGGACAGGGAATCCCAGAGGCCGTGAATCTGCTTGACACGAAGACCAATATCGCTGGCGGATTTGGAAGGCGAGGCTGGCATGGCCGATGACAGCACGATGGACTTGTTTGCATTTGCGCCAGAAGGAGCGGCAGCAGCGGCCTTGTCGAGGCTGGTCTCCAGGGCCTGGACCTCATGCGACCATACACGTTCCTTGTCGCTCAGTGGACGAGCCGACGCACGGTTGTATGTCCGCCGCAGCCGCTCCATACGCTCGCTCAACTCCTTGTGCCGAGTCTGGGCTGTCTGTAGACGCTGCCGGAGGCGTGCATCATCCGTCAATGGCGTGCCGTCGGCGCTGTCATCGGCAACATCATCTTCGCCGGCGATCATATCGATCCGGTGCTTGAGAGAGTAGGCTGACTCGACCTGCTCTCGCAGGTGGATGGGCAAGTCATCCAGCTTTGTAAACATCTGGGCAGCTGCGTGATTGAGACGGCCCGACTCCTTGCCCACGAGCTTGTGGGCATTGGTGAAGATGGACAGTGTTGCTGGAGACAGGCGCACTTCCTGGTGTTGCAGTATCTGGTAACGGCTCGAGAACAGCATGTTCTTGGCCTGGGACATCTCTGACTTGGTGAGCAGCTCGGGTGGTAGCTCGAACGCCGGGCGGGCCTTCCAAAAGTCCAGAGCAAGCACAGCCTTGTCCTCGGCATCATCCGAAGTCGAGCGTCCACCCGCCGCACCTTCAGCCGTTGATGCTTGGAACGTTGTGTCGTCGCCGTTATTGTTGTTGAGTGTCGACCGGAAAGAGCTAGATCCCAGAGCGCCGTCTTCGCCCTCGGGCGACTCGAAGCAGATGGCAACTGGTGAGTGCTCAGTTGCTGAGAGCAAAAAGTAGCCTAGGTCGGGATCCATCATAACCGTAGAGGTTGCCAGCGTCTCGTCACGGGCATGGGTATAAACGCGATGCCGGGTGGTGTTTTCGCCGGTTACAAGCTGCCGTATGCGGAAATCGGCACCGGCGTCAGTTGTCTCTTGGAGCTCCTGTTCCAAGCGGTACACCCAAGAAGACAGAGAAACATTGGTGATGCCGCCAGGGTGGGTGATGAAAAAAGAGTAGCGAGACGTCACATCGGGGCTGAAGGTGCACCAGCCAGTGCCTGGCCGCTTCTCGGCTTCACGCATGACATCAATGACCTGGAAGGTCAACAGAGGACGTGCCGACGACTGAATAGAATCGTCAAGGAGTGCAGCGCTGGTGCTGGCAGACCGGCCACTCAGATTGCTCTTGTGGGCACGCTGTGGCAGCCACTGTGCTTCGACGCCCACGAGATCCAGACAGACGTGCAGCTTGCCGGTTGTTGTGACCAAGCAGATCACCGGCAGCGACAGGCCCTCCTGGTCTGCGCTGTCCACAAGATCTTGGTAGTTGACCTCCTCCTCGTCATCGTCGTCAGCAACGAGGAAATCCGTGTCTACCTTCTCGCCAATGACAAAGATGTCGCACAGGTGGCCCATGGCGGTTTCATCCTCGTCATCAGATCCTTCGTCCAGGTCGACCTCTAATGGGCCTTGCAGTCTGGGCACAATGCTGGGGTTGGCAGGGCGTGTGAAGATTTCTGTGGGTGGCTCGTTGCCTGTTGGTGAGACTGTGTCGACAAGCGTGGGCTCCTGGTTGTCGATCTGTGTCATCCAGTCCAGCTGCTGGCGAGCCAGCAGCTTCGCTTTGGTGGTTGCAGCCGGGTCGTCTTCGATGGCAGCCAAGTTCGACACGATAGCGACCGACAGCGAGGGAACTAGAGCTGGGGGTGGCGCAAAGCGTTTTGGCAGCAGAGGACACAGCGCATACACATCGCCTCCGAGCATAGCGACATAGAGCGTCATCGACGACCAGCCGCCAGAGCTGCGAGGGCCGAAGCAAGCTGCCGCGACCTCCATGTCGAATAGATCGGGAGAGTAGCTGGTGTTTGTGGTGACAGAGGCGCCAAAGTCCTGGTCGAGCCAGGTGCCATCGGCCAGCTTCTTCATATCGACAGACAGAGACGGTGCGTCAAAGGACCAGCGGTCGACAGGCGAGATCTCCCAGAGGCGAACAACAGCGTCCCGGGTGATTGTGACAATGGCAGAGCCGTTAATTCCCAGCGGGTGCCACAAGGCCGAGACGACGGGCTGGCGTGTGGTGACGTGTGTCGTCGGGCCAAGGGTGAAGTAGCGGGTTTTGAGCGGAACGTCGGGGTCTTCTGAGGCCACGAGGTGGGACGAGTCGGGCAGGACGCAGATGTGCACGGTATGTGTCGTCATGATGGCCATGTAGTTAGCGTTGGGGGACATGATGAGCTGGCGAATGTCGCTGGCAACGGGCGGTTTGAG
Organism: Ophiostoma sp. 15807; assembly: GCA_029298765.1. NCBI lineage: Eukaryota > Fungi > Ascomycota > Sordariomycetes > Ophiostomatales > Ophiostomataceae > Ophiostoma > Ophiostoma sp. 15807. Next base: position 836 of record JANSLQ010000155.1, on the reverse strand, counting down.
AGTCTAGGAAACGAGTTGGGGTTAGCATCGGGACATTATGCACGCAAAGCACGTGTGTGCTGCAGAGGACGAGACGCACTCTGTATGCCGGCTTGGGCGGCGAGGAGCTGTCCGAGTCCTGGCTGAAGCCGTCCTGTGCCGAGTCCCACGCGCCCTTCATGGACACGATGTCTGCCCACCGAATCTCACGGCCGTTTGCAACAAACACCTCTGTGCCCCGTCGTGCAATTGTCCTTCTGGGGCCGGGGGTGTATTGCTGCTTCTTGGGGCTTGCGTTCGCTGTGGCAGCCAGGGATGCGCCTCTGGTGTTCGAAGAGGACGCCGAGAACAGGCCGCGGCCATCGGGCGAGTCAGTCGACAGCCATGACGGCGTGAATGCCCGGATCTTTGGCATTGCGGCAGGGGGCGCAAATCGGCACGGGACGGGTTGGTGATCGGAACGGACAGGAAACAATAACAATCAAGACGGCGGGAAACAGGTCCCCTTTTGCGACGGGATCAAGCGAATGATGCGCTGCTGAGAGACGAGAAATGGGGTGTAGAACTGAATATGAGCAGCTTCAGAGATCCTTGGCTGAGTTCCAGGGTTGGTAGGGGTCGTCGGGTTCGGTGTCTTTGCTTGGATGGCCGCCGCTTTGGTAGTATCGTGAAAAGCCCGTTCGTTGTTCAGACGACACTGGGCTGGTACCTGTCAAAATAGCGGAAGTGAGAATGTATATTCGGTTGTGTGTGTGTTGTCCTGTGTAGAAAGACGCATGATTGAGAGCCTGAACAAAGGGAAGTGGGAGAGGCCGTACTCCCTGAAAACACACCCATTCGCCCCATATTTATCGGCC